>WUAW01029276.1:39715-62028 GCA_017165845.1 Thaumetopoea pityocampa | reverse complement strand
AGAATCTAATCAGATCGATTAATTAAGGGCTACTGAAAAATGTTAATTTTTTGTTTGTTCGAGCTTCACGCAAAAACCAGCGGGTAGATTTTGGTCAAACTGTTACAGTCTTACAGATACTATACCGACTTAAATATTTTTTATTCTTTTCATCAAAATCGGTCCAGTAGAATTAAAGATACAGCTTGACCCCTATTTTAGTAGCCGCCGTTACAATACAAGAGCTGAAATAAAAGTTCTTCTAAAGCTTTTTATTTAAATAAATGAGTGTTTTGGGATTTCCCATATGGCGGAAAATCGACATCCACGCGGGCGGAGCTGGGGGCAACAGCTAGTTATTTGCATATTTATAATATACAGCGCTCGATATTGACAAATCTGGTGGCAGCGAGTGTTATCTGTTGGTCTTCCTCCTGGAACCAGATCGTTATTGGTGGAACCTCACCCGGTACATGTTGTAGCCCAAGTCCAGGGTCTCGTCGATGATGTCCTCATTCCAGGCCCGAGCGCGGTACCTCCTCAGCATGCCGAGCGCTGAAACGACACACGGGATCGCCGTGTACGTTTTGAAAGTGGAGTACCTGTCACAGGGAAGAGCTTTAGGACGTGGACACATTGAGTGGACAGTTTACGTCAATGATACCGAAAGAAGTCCATATCGACCCCTAGGGGTTGACGTTGACGTGCAAGGGGTCCACACCAACTGTCAAAACACATTTGAAGTTAATAAATTTTCAAAACAAAATCATATTAATTACGCTTTGGGGTCTGCCCAAAAGTGAAAATTATTACAAGTGGTCTAAAAGACAATAAGTTTGGAGACATATATTCCATTATTGTGTTCTATAGATCTGCCAGGGTATAACTACTGGAGCTGGGAAATTCCACCTAGCAGCCTTGGACTCTGTGGAGAAGCGTGCGATGAGGCTTGGATTCCCTTCCCCGGTTGAGATAAATCTACAAAGCCTTGGGTACAGACGCAGCAGAGTGGCCAGCCTTTCAGTATTCTACAGGGTACATTTTGGAGAGTATGCGCAAGAATTGCATGATCTAGTTCCTCCATCCTTCTGTCACCATCGGACTACTAGGCGTACGGCCTGCTATCACCCCTACCTCGTAGAAACCCCCGCCACCCGTACGAAGCGATTTGCTTCCACGTTCATAATACGTGCAGCTAAAGACTGGAATAGTCTTCCTGCGTCAGTATTTCCGTTCGATTATAATGTAGGTGTCTTTACACCTTCACTGCGGAACAGGCCCATATCGGCCTGCCGCGGTACTTCAGCCGGTGCGGACGAAGAAAATTGTCTCCCTCACGCTTGTGCGGAACGATTATCGCAGGTGTGTCTTATCCCTAGTGCTGGTGGATCGAGAAAGACCTGCCACGCACTGGTGGAAATATCGTTGGGGGCGCATTTCGATCCGCCGCAGCACCAGATGAAGGTTTATGATTTTACTTGCCGCAGCCAAGGTGTTAAGACAAGAGTGAATAGGTTTTCTATTAAGCTAGTAAGATTTGCCACTCCTGGGTTACATCCCCACTTACCATCAGATGGGATTGTAGGCAAGTACAAGTAGTTGTGAGAAACAGCTAAGGGATACTCTAGGATAATGGCAGTAACGTTATCCTTTTTATCTATCAAAATCTACAGCAATCTCTAAGGCGCCTGCCAACTGTGAAAATTATTACAAATTCCTCCTTTTTAAGAAGAACGCCCATGTCTAATGGATTTCCACGGAGTGATAACTAATGAATGATTTTTTTATATCACGATGGTGGAAAACAAGCTTACTATCCGCCTGATGGTAAGTGGTTAAGGCAGCGTATGGACGTGCAATGTGGTAATGTGGTTGTTTGTATTTGGGCTGATAGATGACTGGTGATGTGGTAATGTGGTTACTTGTTTTCAGGCTGACGGATGACTGGTGATGCGGTAATGTGGTTGCTTGTCTTCAAGCTGACGGATGACTGGTGATGTGGTAATGTGGTTGCTTGTTTTCAGGCCAATGGAAGGCATCTTACCGCATACTGGCCATGTGCCTGGTGCCGCGCAGTATCCAGGTCTCCGCGTCCAGCTGCTGAAACTGCGAATGATAGTTCTGGTCCGCTATCGTTACTGGACTGTGGAGCACTGTCTCCGACTTGGGCAACGGTATCATGTCATCTCTGCAAATAGATATTTAAAATTTCCATTCATTCTATTCTTAGAATAAAATATTTATCTATATAAGTATGTCTACCGTGGTCTAGTATCGAAGATATAGAGATTTCTACTTTGGAACTAGATCAATGCGTGTGAAATTGTCTAGATTATTATTATTCTAGAATAGAATAAAGTTTATTTCACAAGTAAAATAGAGTGACTTTAGTTCTTATAAGTAAATTAGTTGTAAAGTTCCATCCATTTAGCTGATACAAATTAACATGTGAATTTACATTAGAATTTATAATTGTCATAATAATTATGCATTTACTAATATTACATACATACATACACACACACACACACACTCACGCCGTCATCCCATAAGGATAGGCAGAGACCATAGTATATACTACATAGATACATATATGTACATATACAGTCACGCCTCTTTCCCATTGGGGTAGGCAGTGACCACTTCTTTCCACCTGCTACGATCGTTCAATGTAGCAGTGTGGCTATCCGCAGCCCACATTTCGCCCCCGCGGGTAACGAGACATGTCGGGTGGCGGACCACGACGCCACCATTTTGTAAGGTTCAAAATTATTAAGTTCCTCATCGTGTTCCTACGCCTTGGATTCCTACTAGAAAGGTGTATTGAGCGAGGACTACTAATATTAACTTCAGATAATAGTATACATTGGTGGTTCAGTGTTCCAGACACGGCTTACGATCCAAAGGTCGTAGGTTCGATCCTTGTCACGTACCACTGAGTCATTTGTAATTCATATACGGTCTACATTGTAGACACCAATGCACTCAACGTAGAAAGAAATCTTCGTGATAAAATCTGCATGCCCATACGAATGTGTGAAGTCTACCAACCTGTAAAGTCGACATGGTAGACTACGGCCTAATCCCTTTCTAATTAGGCGAGGTCCGTGCCCCTGTACTGGGGACGAATTCGTCACCGCTACATGGTCAATTTGAATCAAATTGTTTACAGGGTTATTTGAAGTCATCTGTCGTCCACAATCCATATTGAGGTTGGTAGATGACGACTAGACAAACAAATAACTAGATTATAACGCTAAGTATTTCAACTTATTTCGTTATCTCATTCATTCAGTAAATATTACACGTGATGTAAACGTACATATATTTGGCCCACAAAACTAGTTGTTTATTAAAAATATTTTTTATTTAAAATTGTTTTCATTTTACATAATTATAAATTTCGTAATGGCCACCAACAGCCGACTTGAGAATATCGCGCGGACATATAATAAGAGTAGCTTTTGCCCGCGGCTCCTCCCGCGTGAATATCGGTTTTCCACTACATGGGAAATCCCCCGTTTAAACATAGATTTATATAAAAAGCCTTAGACCACTTTTACTTGTCCTCTCGTACTTAAACGGCGGCTACTAAAACAGGGATCAAGCCGTATATTCAGTTTTACTGGACTGATTTTGATGAAACATTCCTCAGTATTTAAGTCGGAATAGTACCTTTAAGACTGTAACAGCCTAATTAAAATCTACCTGCTGTTTTTTGGGTGAAGCCCAAACAATCAAACAAACAAACAAACTTCGACGGATTTGGTATCAGAAGCCCTTAATTAGTCGAACTAAGTAGTTTGTTTTTAAATGTCTTTGATTTTTGAAAATTTATTAATTTTATAATAGTATAGATAGATATCTATGGTTAGCACCATCTAAAGGTACGACTGGTAGAAATGCCTCGGGCATTAAATCCGCCCGTATGCCATATTAGTGTTTGAAGTGTAAATAAATAAATAATTCGCGCGTAAAAAAACAAAATCTATACTAGTAATGATAATAACGGACCTTCCGTACGTGTGTCCGTCTAACCCGGGACAGTAGAGGAAGAAGTCCTCACCGCGGAGCTGCATGATCTGCTCGGCCGTGGGATTAGGCGGCGCCCGCTCCGGCTGCAGCGGGAGAGAGGGGGACGGCTGGAAAGAATTATAAAAGAGAAATCTGTACTATTACTAGCTGCTGCCTGCGGCTACGCTCACATATTTAGTTCTTTTTATCTTTACTATCTTTACTTTTAATTACCGTAGTACCTCTTTGTACACATTGTTGGCGGTGTTCCATTTTGGGACTAAAATTACTAAAATAATTCACCCTTTTATTTCGTGGTCGCCACTCTAGCACTTCAGGACCCCAACGTCCATCGGTTCTGCGAGCTATTTGCCCTGCTTACTGCCACTTCTGCTTTGCAATGCTTTGAACTACGTCGGCGACTGTAGTTCTCTTCCAGATTATCTCATTATTTTCGATATAATTGTATTCTCCCAGTTTAATTGCATTCTTTCGATATCACTGTATAATTGTACGAATATAATTGTATTCTTCCAGTATAATTGTATTAAAAGATACACTTATTATCACGCATAATAATTATATAATTTGAAAATTTTAATAACATTCAAAACGATTAGCCGTGTGCTTATTATTTCCAATATCATTGTATTGCGTATCCGGTCTTCCAAATATATCCACAACACTTTCAGTAAGCGCAAATCTTGAATGTAGGTATTTCCGAATTTTAGGATCCAAGATTCGATTATTGTAAGTGTACAACTAAACGTTTTAGGGGCGCTGGAGTGGAGACCAAAGAGAATATAATATAGTGGGGACAATGTTCGCAAGTCGTAAAGATCGGCAGCGAAAGTATTCGACTGCCGCCCGGCCACTGGAGTCCTCTTGTCGTCACACCCCGCGCGCCCCTGTAACGTCGCGGGCGCGGTCTCGCTGATGTAAATTTACTTAATACACATATAATAATGTATACATGGAAACATATTGGTGTCGATTCTGTTGTAACAGAACTTAACTAAATTTGGTCCCTCCCTATCTTTTTCTAATGTCAAACGCGGACTAAAGATAAGCAAAAACACAACTTTTATTTAAACCGTTTGACAGAAACGTAGGTCGCTATTTATAGCGACATAAACATTTATGTTTGCTATCTCATTTTGACGTTTGACATTAGAAAAAGACAGAGATGGACCAAATTTAGTTTAGTCCTCTACAACAGAATCGGCACCATTATGTTCTAATGGAATACGCACCTCTTTTGGTGTCTTCTGATAGAAGTCCCGCACTTTCCTGCGAGGAGTCGCCCTGGAGGTGGCTAAGCTGACTGCACTCAGAGAGCACAGGGGGTATTTGCTCTGTAATACAATTGCCAAATAATAATAATTATAATAATAACTATTTATTTGTTTCAAGTTCTTAAACAATTTAATAAACAATGTCACTGACACCAAAAAATGTGACACCTAAATTAATATTTACATATTTTAAATTTTAAATTACAAAATGGTAGAATTTTTTAAATCAGGCAAATTCTTCGACGTTATTGTACCTCTAATTAGGATGCACGAACTTCGTTCATCAGGCGAGTTATTTACCAACTGCAATCCTAAACTTTCAAATCTGAAACTGAGGCGTTATTTACAGCATCAACATGATTAAATAGAAGTAGGAAATTTTAGTTTTTAGTTAAAAAACAAAATCTCCTGTTTACTATATTTAAAGTACTTCTCCTCCATTGTGGCATAACCCGAAGAGACTAAATCAAAATTATTTATTTTACCAAAACACTATTGCAATGGTATTTTGGGTGTAAACATTAGTGCCAAACAGTGCACTCACTAATATAATATCGACACTCCATATCTTCCCGTAGATGCTGTGAAAACCAGCTGAGAGATGTACCAGGCTAATGGACAGAAGCGTTATTCAACTAAAGTACTTTCCCTTCATAAGGCACAACCTGAAGAGTACTTTCCGTTCATGTGACACCATCTATTTTTATTATTATTAAAGGTTCATGAAAGTGGACGTTATAACTTAATATACATAATTACAAAAAAAAAATAATGCAGTTTGAAACGGTCTTCTAGATACGAACACGGCAAGCACATGAATAGTGTTGTATTAGTACTAATTTTAGAAAGAGTACTAGATCACCTATAGATAAAACATTCAAAAATCTCATTCCTAAAAAAGAATTCTGGCGACCCACTACAACTTCGCTACACAGTACCGCGCATTCTCAACAGATGGCGCAGCTCTTGAGTGACGATTCTGACATAGAAGTCTGCATCACGCTAGTGAAATTTGATAGCGATTCAGCGTATATAAAACATCCCGACGTCATTCGTCGGCGCAGTGGCAGGCCCCGCCAGAATTATAACATCCGTCTGGTCGGAAGACCTTCCTTTTTCCGATGCTGCCACTGCTGTCACACTTCGACCTGCTGGTTAACATCCCGACGTGATCATCAAATTCATCATTTATCATTCATCCCGTTATAAGCATTTCTATAGCTTTAATCGATGCGTTAAAAATATCGAGATTATGACAAAGGCCATTGTAAGTATCATAGAATACAGATAATTTAAAGGCGAATGTTGGGCGTAGTTTGTGTGACAAGACTGAGCTCATGTTATACGGTTGTATCGTTTCACGGTTATGTATATGATTGTATTGTATATGTTTTAATGTATTATATTGTATTATGTATGTATTCGTAATAATTTACGAATACAATTCTCACCTCTTTAATTTTCTTTTCAATCAACGCGTTCACGTTAAGGCTATCCCACTCGCTGCGGCAGTGCGTCTTCAGAGCTTTCAAATCTAGATCATACGTCGGTATACGGAGCAGCGGTTCCTTCTGCACCACCTGGTGAGAAGACAATCGTCAGACAGGATTGTGAATCACTTGCACTCTTAATGTACATAATATTACTGTAAAGTTTCATAAAAACTCGTTCAATGGTTATTGCATATAAGAGTAACAATCATCCATCCTCAGAAACTTTTATGTTTATAATATGAGTAGGATTAAAATAATAAGCTGATATCTGCTCCACCAAGCTCTCCAAGCACAAGTAAAGCTAAAATTACTTAGTTTTTCTTTAACTGAAGCTTGATAATACCTCTATATCGGTGAGTGTTATAGGTGGCTTTGGAGTCCCTTTCTTCGCCGCGTCCAAGTCTCCATAATTGGCCAGAAAGTCCAAAACAAACGACGTCACACCAGCATATCGGAGGAATGCTCCGGCCCCGTATCTAAGCCAGGAGGTCATAAGATAATTATAATACAGGAGCTATTAAACAGGGTAAAACACAGACTATATTGTACTACAGGAACAAAACACAGGAATACACAGAGACAGGAAATAAATGCAAATAAGGACAGGACAGGAACACAGAGCCACTACTGGAACACGCACAGGGATAAGTTAGGAATGCGACAGGGAAAGATTTGACAAGAGCGAGTGTTACTATTATCAGTGCAGGACAGCTACCTAAGTCGCGGGAGGAAATACGGTGCTCAAGTGTTCTGGACGTAGAATGAAATTATTGCAGAAAGCCAACACGAATTTCAAAACATATGCGGACGCGGGAACTGCTAGATCGCGATAGTATGTTCCCGGATTCGTAAGGTGTAACAAAATTACTGGAAGAATATTTTACACCAATCGGCGTTTTAATAACCCCGCCACATAATTTGCAGCAGACATTAGCCAATCTGTTGCTGTGTAGCGCTGGCATGATAATAGTATCACTCTATCTCTTCTCGTGGGTGCTGTGGAAATTAGCTAAGAGGTGCACCAGGATAATGGGTAGCAGCGTTATCTGGTTATTCAATCAAAATCTACTGCGATCTCCAAGACGCCTGCCAAGCGTGGCGATTATGGTCACACATGGGCTGGAGCTGGAAAATACCACGTGGCGGCCTTGGACTCCATGGAGAGGCGTGCGAAGAGGTTTATTGATAACCCGTACCTAGTTGAGATCAATCTACAGAGCCTTCAGCACAGGCGCAAATTAGCCAGCCTTTCAGCATTCAACAGAATACATTTTGAAGAGTGTGCGCAGGAATTACATGATCAAATTCCTCCATCCCCTGTTCACCATCAGTCTGCTAGGCGCAGGGCGAGCTATCATCCCTACCTCGTAGACATCCCTGCCACCCACCCGCACGAAGCGAATTGCTTCCGCATTCATAATGCGTGCGGCTAAAGACAAATAGTCTTCCCGCTTACGCGGGAATACTTATTGAGACAACCTACATTATAATCGGACGGAAATACTTACGTATTTCCGTCCGATTATAATATAGGTTGTCTCAATAAGTTTTTATTAAGCTAATACGTTTTACCACGCTAGATTACATCGTCACTTACCATCAGGTGGGAATGTAGTCAAGTACTGGATTAAATATGGTAAAAAAAACTTACAATGGGTCCGGCTGTCCGTTTGAGTTCAGCATATGGGGGTCAAATATATAACACACCGTCTTGACCTGGCTACCGGCCTCAGGGTCCGGGGGGTGCCCCCATATCAGGAAGTGGCGGTCGTCGCCCAGAGTCAGAATCATCATGTAGGTACTGCCGATGCGTTTCTCCATTAACCTTGTGAAATTAAGGAATTAGTGGACCTTAAGCACAACGACATACTATTAAAGATAATCGCGTAATCAATTTATCATCTGGAAAAGAACTCGCTTTGGAATCTTCCCGGGCTTACTCGGGTTCATAAATGTAATCATAACTTTCTTAACCGATTACAATAGAAGATGGACTAAATCCTATTCTAGACTAAGCAACATATAAGAGAAAACCCCTGAAAAGCCACCGTTTCAACCCCCCCCCCCCCGTCCCCTCAGTATTTTTGCATAATCGAACTTCAAAGAGACAGACAGGCAAAAATTAAAAACCAAATTGTTTCGTTCTCTACATCGATAAGGTAGTATATCCCAATTAAAATTTTCGGAATTTACTCAATGTACATATTTAGTTCCGTTACAGTTTTATATTAAGAAGAAAAAGATATCAATCTCTCACCTTCTCCCTCCCGCTTTCTAATTCTTCTTCTTTCTTAAAATACCATAAACTCTTTAGGCACTATGCATAAAGCCATTATGCATTTAAGTAATGTGAAATTCCTTTCGATCTATATGAAATATTTCTATCGTTGTATACTAACAACTTAGTCCTTAGAAATTTTAATTTGCAATCTAAACTCTATAATATATGTCTCTCATCATATCACTTACCCCATAAGGTCTGATCCAGCTTGGATGTTGTCAGGATGCTTAGCAAGAAGACCCTTGTCCACCTCCAGCATCTTCACCGTATACTTTGTGTCGTGAAGGTAGAATGAGTTCAGGAGCTGGTTTAACTGAAGTTGCGGTTTACCTTTTAGTAACAGAGTAGATATTTGATATTTAAACTAGATTTAGCCAATAGTTTGTGACAAACAGACTATCTTCAGGCATACAGTATATAACTACATAACTGTTCCCAGTGACTTATTCTCTATTTAAAATAGCATTAAGCTTTAAGATAAGCCCTGATACAAACCGCATGCTTCTATAACCTCTACTAGCGGCTAATTCAGCAACCTTAATTTTGGAAAATTTTCTACACGCTCCACTTTCAAATTGCTCTACCAGCCACTAAGGCTTCCAATGTTACCAGAATTGCGGAAGGTGCCACAGGCTAACTCAGGGTAATATAAAGCATTCTTCATATCCCCATAATTATTTACCCCTTATACCTTATCTATCGTCAGTCATCTTCCCTTCGGGATCACAACAGCTTTTATAACGTTCTACTTTGGCAGGTGTACAACCCTCTATTGAAGTTTATTTAGAAGAATGCATCTTCTGTCTTCATTTTCTCCCTGGCTCTATCAGCCCTGACTTTTTTACCAACGTTCTTAACTATCCTACTCTATTTACGAGACATCGCTAAATCTTTAGCATCATTAATGGTTACTTCATGGACCTTCATATCCTAGTTCACAATATACAATAATTTTTAGAGGCACAAAACATAATCAACTCAAGATAATACAGCCCTGCTTGAATTAGTCTCCAGCGTTACGAATAAGAATACTGTCTCAGATCTTATGCGGTCATGACGACGGACTGATGAGGGTGATAGTGTACCAATAGGGACGTGGTCATCATGAAACCTTGCCGGACGTGACGACACTGATGTGAGGTTATCAGTAATTACGTACCTGACAGCCCTAGAAGATGTACTGTCTCACCTTTATAGCACTTCAGCGCGAGCATACACTGGCGGTAGTACCTGTCGCCAGCTTCTATCAGCTCGTCAACATCACTGCGCACCAGTTGCGAGGGTGTCTTCTCTTCCAGGAGAGCTCTGCACACAACCGCTATGCAGCCCGTTTGGGAACCTTACCGCATGAAGAAAATGTTGGTCACAAAGTACTTTTACATGTCAGAAATTTTGCTCCCTACGACTGAGGAAGCGTATTTTATCATGCGAATTAGAAACGTAGGGATAGAATTCTAAGTAAAATAAGTTCATTATTCTTGTGTACAACGACGGTGGAAGGGAAAAATTGTTTAAAAGGTGAGTGATTAAAAATTCACTTTTTATTTAACATATGCAGCTGATTCGCGCTTTTAATAAAATGCTTAGTGCGCAAGAACATGGTTGCAACTTATTTTATGGTATTATTGGACACTAGTAGAGAATGCTAAAGCCATAACTAAAAGGTATAAAGTCATAAAGGCATAAAGTCCACCCGTGCCGGTCGTGTGTAAAAAAACATTAAGACTTATATCGTCTTAATTTTTTTTATCGCTGCCTATTCGCAAATGCCATCGTTATAAAAATATAATTAAAGAGGGCTCACGCTCTTTAACATAAAATATTTTTTGACTCTTACTTACCTACCTTTAATGATTATTTTTTTACTTTTTAATTCATATATCCATTATTATATTTCTGTATTTTTTAATCTCATTATATTGTTATCGATTCTTAATCTATACTATTATAATTTTTTTAAATATCAAATTTTGTAAATCAAAGGTATTTAGAAAACCTATGCAGACCGCCTAGTTAAGGGCTCCTGGAACCAGATCCATCGAGGTTTGTTTATTTGTTCGAGCTTCACGCAAAAACCAGCGGGTAGATTTCGGTCAAACTGTCTTAAAGGTAGATACTAATTCGACTTAATACTGCAGCATATTTCATCAAAATCGGTCAAGTCAAGTAGAAATGAAGATACTGCTTGATTCCTATTTTAGTAGCCGCCGTTAAGGTACAAGAGCTGAAGTAAAAATTGTTTTAAAGCTTTTTGTATGTATTTATTTATTGTTCTTTTTTTATTTATTAATAAATAAAAAAAACTGAAAGGTGTAGCATAAACTCATAAGGTGTAATATAAATCTATGATGGATTCGCAATTTCCCATGTAGCGGAAAACCGACATTTATGCGGGTGGAGCCGCGGGCAAAAACTAGTATTTGTATAAATTTCAAGATGTTTGGACGTCCGAAAGTGGGTGAATATTGAATCGATTCCATTACGATAATACTCACAATCGAGCTAATAAAAAACGAGTAGTAAATAAATTAACATTATAACAACATACATATGAGCACCATTACTAACCGCATGCGGTAGAGGAGTACCGTTTGGTGTTGCAGCCGATGCTGCCCTGCAGAATCATCTTATTCTTCTCAACTTGGCTAAAGTTATGCCAGATCTATAAGATAATATTCGTTTACATATTTGATATAGTCCGCAAAGAACTCGTTGACTACGCCACAGGTGTGCGAACGGCCATCCGCTGCCTAGTGGATCTAATGGATGCGAATAGTTTTACAGTGTCCTCGATGCGGCCCAGTGCACTACTAGATTAAAAAAGAGTGCAAGCGACGAAACGGCTAAAGGACTGATCAAAAGGACGTAATATACACGTTGATCGTGTCCCATGCACCGCTCATGTTCCACAGCGCTCGTTACTAAAACGCAAACGAGTTTCGCGCGGACTTCAATTGGACTGTTAATTTCGCAATTTTTTTTTCTATTTACTCTCATAATATAGTTTAATAAACATATTAAATACAGTAGCATTTAATAGTATTAGTATTAGTAAATACTATTGCAGAAATTTAATTATTAATATTTTCTATTCTCTTTATTAATTCAATAGAGTCTTATTGCAAGTAATATAGACATCGTACTTATTCCATCGTACTTTCTACCTATTTTAGACGCGAGCTCCTCTTTTTAGCTCAATTATGCTTCTGACATTTATAGTCGTTTTATAAATTACTTGTAATTTGAGGAAAAATAGACAAAAATTTCTTATTATTATTATATCGCTCATCCAATAGAACAACGACGTAATTACATTTTTGCAATTTATCAGAAGAAGCGTTTCAGTTTAAAATTGGATTATACCCATTTTGTAAATCATATCGATTATCTTGATTTTTCATAATTTATTTGTACATTATTATTTATAATTTGAGCATTCTCGAAAAAAATCCATATTAAACAACAAATCATCCAAATTAAACACAAAATAAAATTTTAACTTTTTTTCAATCACGTCATTATTCTATTGGATGAGCGATATGTATAAAGGTACTTAAAACTCCGCCAATCTACAATCATCTCAACTGACCCGTTTTAACTTTGAACCTTCATAGAGTGGCTGAGTCAACTCCTCGGGGGGTATCCTCATGCGCCTGGGTCTGCGGCGCCGCCTCTTCCTGTAGGGGGGGATCCATTTGCGTGTTGTTATTTCTGGCAGTTCTATGGTCTGGAACATGTTAAGAAGAAAAATAGTCAACGTTAAATAAGCTTTCCAAATACAGCGATAAATAACGTGTTTAGTCCAAAGACTCGGGAAAGACTGCTATGTTGTTCAGAGTAGGTGCGTCAGACATGAGACTTCTGGAACATTGTTCGAAATATTTCAGAGGCTTATATAAGGCGCGCCGTTTGTGATGCTGACTGCCGAATGATTTGTAAGTTTTGCGATACAAATGCTAAGCGGTGGAATTCTGTATGTTACGAAAAAAATCTGTTTTAGTATTTTGTGGCTGTTTCAATTTGTTGCGCACCACTGCTTGTAACAATGTACATATAATAATGCCGTTCGAAATATGGCGTACATATTTCTTGGAGCGAAGCGAATTTAATTGTGAAATGAGACTACTTTTACGAGTTTTGGTTTTATAAATAATAATCCTAAAAGTCGGAAGAAATTTCAAACATCTATTTTAGTGTGTGAATTTAATAAATTACTTCAATAACAACAGATTAACGGTCTGCAACAGTCAGAAACGGCTAAACCGATTTGAAAGCTGTTTTTACTGTTGCACTGTGGCAAGCTTCTTCTAACATTTGGTGTTTGTTTCATCTATCATTTATCGTTCATTCTTATTAAGATCACAGAAAATAATTTATGTATAATTTCGCTCTTATCGAATGCCCACGCGGACGGAGTCGCGGGCACAGCTAGTCAATAATATAATTTGGGAGAACTGCGCGTGAGACCGGGATGCGGCTGAGAGCGACATGCATTCGCGGCACAGTTGCGAACCTCACTACCCACGCGGCCGCCGTCTCGCTCGCGCAGCGAACGTTAGCCGAACTACCCGCAGCACATCACCATACATCCGCGTACCGCAAACAAGGAGTATCCCGCGGCGATGCTCGTATATAATATTTGTTTTGTGTGACGACTTGTATGAAGGGTGATCTATTTAATAGTTTTATTATTCTACTTATGATTTTTCACGAGTAATTAAATAAGTAAAATCGATTAATAAATACATGAAATAGTAGATCATCTATATTTTACTCGCACCGGCGGCGCTTAGTGAGGAGTTGCCGACTGAAACCTGAGCCACGAGATTTGAACGACCTGATGTTGTGACAGATACCTATCGGAACTTTGTAATGGCGGAGCTCCGTGTGATTATGTGACGTCGTGTTTTCGTGACTTCATTGCAACGTTATTTATCAACCGCTCATAACTCATAATACTACTTATGGCATCTTCTTCACTTCATCTGTACCGAAATATCGGAAAGTCAACTCATCACACATGCATACAATGACGCCTGTTTTCCTGGTTCTCCGGCGTAGATCGAACCCCGGTCTCCCGCGTGACAAGCGGGGTTACAGATCATTATACTACCGAAGAATTAGGGTAGGCAAAGACAACTCCTTTCCACTCGCTACCAATGTTTGATGTAGCGAAGGGGCTATTCGTAGCCCACTTTTCGCCCCCGCGGAAAACAAGACTTGTCGGGTGGCGAACCATGAGGTCACCATTTTTTTGTTATTCAAAAGTGTTAAAGTTCCTCATTGCGTTCCTATTGGCTTAGTGGCGAGAAAAAAAAAGAGGCTAAGGCAGGAAAGGTTTATTGAGCAAAGAATATGCAATTTGGGAAAAGGAATATAAGATATAGGATACTACTATCTCGGAAGGAGTAGGAAGAGACAGTAGTAGCTCGGGAGGCTAGGGTCGCTTACCCGTATACTTAAGTCTAATTTCCGGACAGGGTAAAAGACTAAGTACTCTCTGACCACCTGTGCCTTACTTAATCTGTGCCGAAATATCAAAAAGTCAACTCATTAATGCACTTACAATCGTTGGGGGTCTCTGGGGAGGAGGCGGCGGCTCCCAGCGCCTCGTGTGGATCTTCACTTTGGTGATCTCCGGCCACTTCCGTTTGAAACGCATCTTTCTAACCATGGCCCTGTATTCAGCCTCTCTGATTCGGAGAAGAGTAATATTGCACTTTATTATATAATATTTTATATATCTATACCAGAAGTTCCTAGACATTTTTTACTCATAGACCACTTTCAAAATTTAGCTGGTTCCGGTGGACCCCCTGCAGCTACATTTCTACCATATTTTAGATACCATATAGAAATTTGCGTACGCCAACGTAGTCCCCCGTCGAGTCTCCCGTGGTCCCCTGGAGGTCCACCTGGACCACTTTGGGAACTAAGGAAATAGACTCTTATACGAAAGTGAGAGGAGTGAGAGTTCAGGAGCTTCGCATCACGGAGATGAAGGGATGGAAACCGATCTGACTGCACAGGTAATCTTATATCTGAGGCAGTGAAATTTGACCTTGTACGGTCATACAAAACAGGTTTTATTCCTTTACTTTTGTCATATGAATAACGATAACTACAAATATTAAATACAACAATAAATAAATAAATGATTAACTGATTGCCTGCGATCGCTGCTTGCGTCAATCGCTGCTTTGGTAGTTTGCGTTGAATTACTGAATGGATTTTTCTGCCCTAAAAATGTATCTTAATATGAATATTTCCACATTCTTCGTGGCTTAGGAAGCAACAAATACTTCAATTATAATGTATCCTATTAAATAAATATACAGAGGACAATTACGCCACCATATCTCGCTATGAATCTTATCCATCAAAAGATTATCTAAAAGAGATCACATATCGTTTTCATTAGATCGCCCAATGTAAACTTTCTATTTCTTGTTTATTTTATTTGTAATTTTTTTTATACTGGTGTGCAATGGTATCAACTCCGATAAAACACAACTTAAACTAAAGTTAGACTGTCCCTATCTTTTTCTAACACCAAACATCAAAACGAGATAGCAAACATTTTTAGCGAGTACCAACATTTCTGTTAAACGGTATAAAAAAATGTTGCGTTTTTGCGTATCTTTAGTTGGCAAGTTCCGAGATCGCGTCTAATTCTCTTAATTTTGAAATGACCGCACCAAAATTGTAGCTATCTCGTTTTGGCGTTTGACATTAGAAATGATAGAGAGGGACTAAATTTAGTTAAGTTCTGTTACCGCAGAATTACCACCCATAGAGACTATTCTAGTCTACTTTTCGTCTCCGCTAAATACCAGTTTAATTACACTAATCGTCGTAGGGATAGTAGAGGCCGTAGCCTGTAGTTTGTCAGATAATAGCCGGTCATCCGAACCTGCTTTACAATAATCCCCTGCAATATTAGAATGCCTTGACTCGTGTAGAGATAATGCCAGAGCAATATAGAAAGTGTTGGTAATTTTTTTAGCATTATAGATATATACTTACTCTTTTGCTATCTCCGAAGCGGTCTTCGGTATTTCTTCAGGTTCTGGAGGGGTTTCCTCCTTCAGCTTTTTCCCACCCTTGCCTTTTTCATCTTTCGGCGATTCTTTACCTTTTTCATCTTTCTTTTTATCCGGAGGTGCATCCCCGCCCGCTATTGGTCTACGAATTGTTTGAAATCATAAATCAATACATTGTTCCCAATTTACTCAGTCTGTGCGAAACTCGTTATACGCTAGTGCTCAATCGCGTGCAACATCTATTGTATACTCGCGTATAGTATACTAGCTTTTGCCCGTAGCTCTGCCCGCGTGGATGTCGGTTTTCTACTACACGGGAAATCCCGAAGCAATCATAGATTTATATAAAAACCCAAAAACCACTTTGAGTTGAGCTCTCGTACATTAACGACGGCTACTAAAATAGGGATCAAGCTGTATTTTTATTTCTACTCAACAGATTTTGATGAAATGTGTCGCAATATTTAAATAGGAGTAGTAGCTTTAAGACTGTAACAAAAATCTATCTATTTGATTTCGGGTGAAGCTCGAACAAACAAACAAACAAACATCGAGGGATTTGGTTTCAGAAGTTCTTAATTAGTCAATCTGAGTTGATGTTTTTAAATAACTTTGATTTTTGATAATTTGACACTAACAAATTTATAATAGTGTAGATAGATAAATAGATGTGCAGCAGAACGGTGGAGCGCAGCAAGTATAACATTTTGCGTATAATATTTTGTTGATCGCTCTTGGACCAGTCTATTCCATATTCCATACTCAAGATACCTTTCCTGCGTCATCATCTTTCCGTGGGAACGCAATAAGGAGCTGTAATCACTTTTGAACCTTACAAAATGGCGGCGTCGTGGGTCGCCAGGATTTTCTAAGATTTGATTATTTGTGTTTAATATTATTAAATTAAAACCTTAGTGTTTCCGTATTCCACTATACGTAAAATAAGGATATATCTCGATTTTCTATGATTGACACAAAAATAGAAATAAAAGCTTACTCCTTCTTTGGAGCCATATCCGATTTGCGTAGACCGAATCAGCTGGGGTGAACAGTCTCTTTTGAATCTTATTCCGACATTTAAGCGTTACTTGAAATAGTTAATTTTTTGCTCTGAAACAAATAATTATTCAATAAATAAATGTATATAGACGATTAAAATATGAATATACCAAAAATAATATAAGTTTAAGCATAAGATATGGTTGGATCGGTATCCAGTAGAAGATTGCCGAGAGGTTTCTAATACCTGCAATCTTAACTATGTCCTCGGTGCGGCATCCCATGGTAAAAGCATATGTCTAAATAAATGTAAGAATAGCTAGCCTATCAAATACACGGCCGTGGTAAGCGACGATTAACCCGGAGGTAAATTCAAATTCCAACTACTAGTCCAAGTCCCATTCCTGGCTACAGGCTAGATAGCATTTTGGTATTAAAAAAAGTAATTGAAAAAACGGGGTTGTTAATATTCTTTCGTAAGCAAAAATACTTACCGCGTTCCTTTTTTACAATTTTTTTTTTATTTTATAATATTTTTTAATTATTTTTTAGCAAAATATTTATCACCACACCACATTTCTTTTGAGTTGCCCATGGATTGACGTTAATGATTCTTTTTAATTTTTGAATTACGAATATAATCTCATGAATGCCAGTTTTAAGTATTTTAAGTATTTTCTACATTCTAGTTATTCATCTGCAGTATGATTTAAACTTTATAATATAATTATGTATTGAGGAATATGTTAATCCAAATGAGTTTTACAAAAATATGTTTTATCAACATTAACATCTTTCAATCTTATTACCAGAAACGAAACGTAGAGTAGTCAGCTGACCCGCTGTCAGTGCTATAATGTTACCAGACGTTTTTTACGCCTAAAAACTAGGTATTTAATGTTGATGATATCGCTGCATAAATAAAGCAACAACACTATTTGCATTGTGGGTTCATTCACTCATGGTATCGGGAATGACCCCATTCATATTTAGATTAATATATCACGAAATTGTGTAATTTTCTATACTAAATTATTTCAAACTTATTTCATTATAGCTGCAAAATTAAAAAAAAAAAATATAACTTAAAAATTTCAGTAAATTCGACAGCCTACTCTAAGATTAAATAATTAATCTAGAAATGATGATTTATTGAATTTTACTAGTTAACTTAAAAGTAGTACTATTTATCTACTAAAATCATTGACGTAATTCGAGATGTAATTGACAAATATACCCGATGAAACGATGATATTAAATATTCGTTATAAATTAAAAGTACCTAATATAACAACTGAGACAAATTTTAGTCTGATTTCTCGGTTTGATAGTATATGAATAGCATTGAAATATTTGTGTTGTTGAAGGGAGTATAGATATTTGTACCTGGTCAACATTTTTGTTTCATTTTAGTTCGATTAAATTTTAATCTCAATCATTTTCATTTAACAATTGTTTAGTCTTCAACATAGACATTTTGTAATCTGAAGATTGAAATATTCGGAATTAGTGAGTGACAGATAGTGTCAAAAATATTTCAAGTCTGCGAACGGGCTTTAATTTTTTTTGTAAATAGTATTTTTTGATTTATATTTAAATAATGTCGGAAAATAAGAATGCGGTAAATAAGGACAGTGATCCCGAATTAGATGACTTATTGGATAGTAAGTGTGTTAATTTTCATAATTTATGGCATGTCATGGCCGAATTACACAACTCATAACCTAAATTATATCAAGAAAAATTGTAAATAAATTGAAATTAATTATTTGATGAGTCGTTAAAAGTATCAAAAACCTCCCCAACTACAATTACTTAATCGTTTTTTTAATTGTTAATCTTATTTGTAGTACAATATTTTACGGAAAATTTATATTTAAAATATTGTATTATAAATTTAGTCTTTTATACAATGGACACTTAATTTCTTGCGTTGTATTCATTATGTATCAGTCAGTGCTATTATAAATAATCTAAAAATAGGTTTCCTGCAACTCTACCCATACATGCTGTGAGAATCAGTTAGGAGGAGCAATGGGTATAAGATGAGATGGATAATGGGCAGTGGTGATATCTACTGCAATAATCATAGCTTACATCTACTTTAATCGACTACAATAGATGGAACTTTACAACTAATTTATTTATAAGAACTCATGTTAATCTATTTTTTGTGAAATAAATTCTATTTTAATCCCCAAATTACTGTCTAAACAATGATTATGGCAAGTCTCTTCCTTCTTTGGAGTAGAATGTCCAGCAGTGGATTTACATAGCTATGATAATGGTGATAATGTGGGTAACAGTATCAAAAGTATGAATAAAAAGAAAAAAGCCAAAAAATATTTGACTGTTCATAGAAACATGTTTACTTTGAAATAATACAGAAATAAATTGAAATTTCTTCCCGATTGAAAAAATTCCGATCTTCTCTAATCATATATTTAATTCTGGAGTAATATGATCATTATTATTACTGTGTATGTATGTATAGCTTGGCTATAATCATATTTATTGTGAGCTACATGTGACTTAGCAGGTTGAAGTTCAACAACCTACCTGTAAACTAGGGTTGCCCTATAATTACTAACCAAGTGTGTTGTTGATAGGAGGAGGTATGGGTATATATAGTGTGAAGAGGCACTAGTAACATATCATTTGTGGGTAGGTACAGTCACATATTTTTACAAGATGTAAAGGACATGCTTTTAATAGTGTTAATTTTATTTTTGTTATAACTTGAAATAGAATAGAATATACTTTATTGCATACACATTTAAATAGAACAAACAATTATTACAGTATATACAAAAAAATGTGTACAAAGGGGGCCTTATCGCGAAGACGCAATCTCTTCCAGGCAACCTCTTAAATAGGAGAATAAAAACTAATGAGAAGGGTAGTAGACTGTGCGTGCAGAATTAATATATAAAATAATAACGTTATAGGATACTTATAATAAGAATAAAATTAAATAGAAATGCATAAATACTATTAAGTAGTAAATGAGAGGTAATGATTTTTCACCAAATAAAAATATATTTTTCATTAATATATTTATTGCATGATAACAGTTAAAGGTAATAAAAGTTAAGTTTAAGGTTAAAGGTCATGTTTGTATTATGTTATGTGGTATGAGAGTGGAAATCTTGTAATATATGTTATACTGCCATGACACATTGGCTGAAACAAGTGAAAAACAAATGGATATTCTTTCTGGGAACTTCAGACCTTAGATTCTTCATGACTAGAATAATATATAATTCATTTCAAGTTGCAATCTAGTGTAGAAGAGAATTATTGTCATGAGCAGGACAAAAGATGTCTATCTATACCATTATAAAATTGTTAAATATCAAATTTTGTAAATCAAAGATATTAAAAAAAAACTACTCAGATGGACTAATTAAGGGGTTCTGTAACCAAATAGGTCAATGTTTGTTATTTGTTTGTTCGTGCTTCACGCAAAAAATAGCAGGTAGATTTTGATCAATCTATTAAAGTTTTAAAGGTACTATTCTGACTTAAATACTGCAGCATGTTTCATCAAAATCGGTCCAGTAGAATTGAAGATAAAGCTTAATCACTGTTTTAGTAGCCGCCATTAAGGTATGAGAACTCAAGTAAAAGTAGTTCGAAGGCTTTTTATATAAATTTATGATTGTTTCGGGATTTCCCATGTTGCGGAAAATCAACAATCACACAGGTGGAGCCATGAGTTTTGCCCACTAATATGTATATATGCCAAGTTGCTATAATTTTTCTTTACTGTGAACTTCTGAATACTTAGACTGATTTAGACATTTGTAATATTGTTAAAATTCTTATGATATCTCAGATGAAGAGATGTGAAATATTAAAAATATCATGGTTTTAGGCAAAATTCAAATAGAAGACCCATTTATATTAGTTTTTTAAACCATTTCTCTTTGGATTTGTATAGTTAATAAATAATACATTTCAATAAGGTGCCTTACAAGATATGAGGAAGAAGCCAGAAGACAAACCATCAGGCGAGGGAGCAGATGAGCTGACACAGAACATGTGGAGTGAGGAGTTCATTAAGGAGGCAGCAGCACAATTCGAGACAAATATGTCTGCTATACTGAGCAGTTTCAGTGGCGTTCCTGGTGGGTACTAATTATTGTCTTGCATTATTGATTCCAGCTTCTGATGCCAGGGTCCATCTTCCTGCTCATTCTATACTCTTAATTCCCAAAGTGGTCCAGGTGGACACCCAGGGTTCCACGGGAGACTCGACCTGGGTCTACATTGGCGTATGCAAATTTCCATAGTTAGATCTAATCTTCACATTTTTTTATCGAGTTTTGGGAATATGGTAGAAATGTAGCTGCAGGGGGTCCACCGGAACCAGCTAAATTTTGAAAAAAGTCTGGGAACCTCTGTTCTGTACGAATTTTCTATATCAACATTCTGAGTGATGAGTTCAGTACCAATTAATGTTAAAAGTTATCAGTGATCACAGTTACTGTTACTTTTACTCTAAAAGTAACAATAACTATACTGTTTACCAAAAATAACTGTAACAGTTACTCTTGTTACCTGTTGAAGTTACCGATTAATATTTTGTTCTTTGTCTACAGAGGATCAAATAACACAAGAACAAATAGCTGAGACGTTTACTAAAATGGCGGGTATGTATTTACAAAGCTTTTTTACGCTTTATATAAATTTCATTTGTTGTCAACTATCTATTAATGGGCAATTCTTCATGTTAGGTCGTCCTAGGTTTATTGACTTGAAATAAATTTTAATCAATAGAGGACCCGCGGCTATTAAAAATTTTAAAAGGTCGGGGCTTTTCAGCCACTTTTGAGAAAAAAATATTTAAAATTTTTAAAAATTTATGGTAATGAAAGCTGCCAGTGTAAAACAAAAATAATTTATACACATAACAGCAATAACTAACATATAAACTATACATATGCATTATATTTAAATGCTTTAAGATATTAAATTAATATGAAAATCTATATTCAAAATTATCTTCATAGATTCGCCATTAAACGTTTAAAAAGAAATGGAAATGAGGTATACAAAACAATGCAATACTGTATAATAGTGTTGTAATAAGTATTATCGATTATTATAGAAACTTATCGGTAATTATAAAAAATCCTTCGATTCCGTCGAAACATGGGCTGTTCTCAGATCTCTCCAGCGATGTCGTATTGACTATCGGTACGTT
>WUAW01029276.1:22343-34616 GCA_017165845.1 Thaumetopoea pityocampa | reverse complement strand
TCGATATGCCATGATGTTGGATAAATTCATACTGTATAGATATTTGTTAGCAATATAATGGCTTGTAAATGCCCCTACAAGGCCACGCAACTGTCGCCTGTTGAGCGAGAGTAGTTTTTCACCGTCTCTCGTACTCCATTCTCCTACAAACCTTTTGGTGTGTGAGAAAAGGGTTAACAATCATGTGCGGTCCCCAAGCCACCTGCCGAGCATGCTCATCGTGGTAATTTCTTTTCCAGCAGGATGGCAACATGTTCCTCCCGTTCATGCAAGGTATGATGCAGTCGTTGTTATCAAAAGAAGTCTTGTACCCTTCGTTGATGGAGCTGGTTGAAAAGTACCCCGCCTGGCTCGCCGAGAACAAAGGCAAGATCGATCAGGCTGAGTATGAAAGGTAAGATAATGATACATACATACATCACGCCGATATACCATAAGGGTAAGCAGAGACTATAGTACATACTACATACATACATACAGTCACGCCTCTATCCCATTGGGGTAGGCAGAGACCATTTCCTTCCACCTGCTGCGATCGTTTAATGTAGCAAAGTGGCTATCCGCAGCCCACATTTTGCCTCCGCGGGCAGTGAGACGTGTCGGGTGGCGAACCACGACGCCGCCATTTTATAAGGTTCAAAAGTATTTAAGATAATGATCTTATCAATAATGATCAATAATAATAATTATAAATATTTATCAGTTGCCAGAATCCAATTCATCATTATTATCTTTGTCTGCAAGCATCTAATGTTTAGTATGGACCGTCCCACATTGAACGGTTTTGAAATGTTTTCAACCGTCTTACCCGTGCCTTATCATCCACACCGAGTGGGAGGCCTTTTTCTGCTAGAAAAAATTCTTTGCTTGTCAGGTGTATCACACATCTGCTGATTAAAAACTGCCGTAACTCTTTGTGATGTAGGTAGTCAGAAATAAACTTGGATCAGTATGGTGTTTCTCTGACCCCAAGAATATTGCATTAATTTTTGATATAAATAAGTATTAACCGATATAAATTTTAGGTTAAAATAATTTGTCTCTTTCCTACATCTGTTTCGTACACTTTCTCCCATTTCTCTAATTTTCTTAATTAAAAAATAGATACTAAATGTTTTACATACTCTTATCCATTATCTAGTATATTAGCTTTTGCCCGCTGCTTCGCCCGCGTGAATGTCCACTACAATTATTATAGGAAATTCCGAAACAATGATAGATTTATACAAAAGCCTTAAAACCACCTTTACTTGAGCTTTCGTACATTAACGACGGCTACTAAAACAAGGATCAAACTACATCAAGATACATCTTCAATTCTACTGGACCAAATTTGATGAAACATGTCGCAGTATTTAAGTCGGAATAGTACCTTTAAGACTAATAGTTAGACCAAAAATCTACCCCCTGGATTTTGTGTGAAGCCTGAACAAACAAACATCTATGGATTTGATTTCAGAAGCCCTTAATTAATCGATCTTTGTAGTTTTTTTATCTCTTTGATTTATTACAAAATTTGACATTTAACAATTTTATTTATTTAATAGATAATTATTTTATCCTTTATTTGTAATAATGGATAATAGATAATTATTTTATCCTTTATTTGTATCTTTATATCAGTAGGACTTTACTGTTGTCGTTGTATTATTGGAGTGTGTTTGTCTGTCATTTGACGGATCCACTTGTATTCATCAGGTTTGAAAAGCAGCAGGAGCTGATGAAACAAGTCTGTGCCGAGTTGGAGCCAGAGCAGGAGTCTGACCCTGACGACGTCAAAAGGACGAGGTTCGAGAGAGTGCTGGAGTTAATGCAGAAGGTGCGTTCGAACAGGAGAAATTACTGGATATACTCTAGATAACCCTTTGTCCCTACGGTGGTTAAGTTCTGTGGGTACGGCTTTGTACTGGATCCCACAGAACTGACCAGTGTGTTCACAGACTGTAGTTTGGATTTTGTATGCTTAGTACGGGATCCATAAAAGAAATCTAGTAACTACACTAAAACGTTAATCGAGCATCCATGGGTCACTCCGTACAGTAAGTGACCACCGAGGTTCTCGGATGGAATGGCGTTTATTCACCGCGACAGAGTTAAGTGTTTTTTCTTATATTGGCAGCAACTAGCATCTATGTGATTATCATCCCCAGTCCATATTCGTCCCCCCTACAGGGGCCTCCCCTGATCAGAAGGGTCTCTCTCTCTCTCACACACACACACACACACACACGCACGCACGCACGCACGCACGCGCGCACGCGCGCACGCGCGCACGCGCGCACACGCGCACACGCGCACACACGCACACACACACACACACACACGCACGCACGCACGCGCGCACGCGCGCACACGCGCACACACGCACACACACACACACACACACACACACAAATAAATTGTTTCATTGCGTTGACAGCACTTGCCTACAATCCCACCTCATGGTAAGGGTGATGTAACCTAGGGTGGCAAATTGTACTAGCTTAATAAAAACCAATTCACTCTTCTCTTAAAGACACCTACATTATAATCGGACGGAAATACTGATGCGGGAAGACTATTGCAGTCTTTGGCTGCACGTATTATGAACGTGGAAGTAAATCGGTTCGTACGGGTGACGGGGATGTCTACGAGGTAGGGGGTGATAGCCCGCCGTACGCCTAGTACTCCGATGGTGAAAGGGGAACGGAGGAATTAAATCCTGTAATTCCTGCGCACACTCCAAAATATATCCTGTAGAACAGGGGTCTCCAAACTTTCCACCCCTAGGGCCATACCGTTTACTCCAGTAAGTGTCAAAACCCAAAATCGTTTTAATTTTTCTGCCGTTATCTATGATGTGTAGACATGTCGCCGAGTGCGCGCTCTGAGCGAGCGTACGCTTGCTCGATTCTCTGGTTGGATTGCGGATTGATGGCACTGACGGGCCGGATTTTGTAGTTTGGAAACCCTTGCTGTAGAACACTGAAAGGCTGACTACCCTGCGCCTGCGCTCAAAGCTTTGTAGATTATAATATTTTTATAATGTTCTTTTCTCGTCCTCAGATGCAAGACCTGGGGCAGCCGCCCACGGAACTAGTGGGTGACATCGCCGTGCCGCCCCAGGGCTTTGCTCCTCCCGCCGGCACAGACGCCTCGCAGTGTAGCCTCATGTAGTCCAAGTTTTGAGACCTGAGACTAGGCCATCACTGAATACTGTATATATAATATGGCGTTATTTTTGTATATCGGAAACCTGAAAGTGGTTTGTTTTTAAATCGTTAACGCGTCGAGCGCCGCGTCAGTCGCCGGCGGCTGATAGCGTGAAGTATGATATAAAATTAAACAAAATAACTTGCTTTAAGTAATTACTGAAAATTTATTTAAAATTTATTTAATTGTTATTTATTAGAGGATTATATTATTTAAGGCTTTTTAATGGATTTTATTGAAACACGGTAAACATAAAAACGGTTGTCGTTCGCGGGTGTCACGACACGTGACGACTCGTTCAGTCATTTCTCTGGCCACTGATCTACCATATTGTGTCGTGTTTGACAGCCGTATCGAGTGAAGTTCAGTCTGTTAGTGGTGCGCCGCGCACCGCTGTGCCGCGACACCAGCGCCTCCGAGCGGCGCGTGCGGCCCGGCGGGGGTTTACTTAAGAATTCGCGTGACGCTCAGCGTGTTAAGATAGATTGGTATAATTTTTATCATCATATGGGACAATTATGTCCACAGTTGGGCATACGCCGCATCTGCTATATGCACTTTGTATAATTGTAATATAATACCTTATGTACCGTAATGTAATATCGTATGTACACTTGACGTAATTGTAATATGTTTTACTAAAATGTTTTAAAATGGTTTGCAGTAGAAGAGTATTCTATTCTATCTGCAACCTTATTAGGTTTCTAGTCAGGGGTTGACCCATATCACTCGCAACATTAGACCCCACGCTGAAAGGATACTGAACGGGGACGCGGGGTGCGATGAGGGGCAGTGCCTATATAAAAAATTATGCCAAATGTCTGATCGATCGAGGAATAGTGTGATAAGGGATCGGTACAAGTATGACGTGTGTGAGGATCGAGAAAGGAATGCTGCAATGGTTTGGTCATTTAGAAAGAATGAGTGAGACTCGATTGACGAAACGAATATACCGGGCGAATGTGAGTGGAAGTGTCGGGAGAGGGCGCCCGGGAAAAACCTTTCTTGATCAACAACTTGTTTCAATCAGGCCAAGTTTGTAGCACGCTTAATCGACGAAAGTGTATTAAAAGATGTATGAATGTGGATGAGGCGAGAGAGGTGTGTAAATATAATAATATATGGCGAATTGTGCTCTTTGCCTGCTTTTATGGGATACAGACGTGAGTGTATATATGTAATTATGTCAAATATTATATAAAAATTATACCAGTCCATTATGAGTGATTTTTAACAAATTGCTTTCAAGTATTCACCATATAGAAGAATAGCCCTGTATAGTAGCTTTAACTTTTATGGCAGTCTACTCGATGGAGTCCTTTTAATCTTTTTTTAAGATGGTGTGGTGATGTTTAAAATGCGCCACAGGACACAGAGTCCTATATAGGAAAACCTTAATCCATTTTCAATCCACGAATATTGCCATTGATCCGTTGTCCACTGAATTGTAAGTCCAACGGTGGACATAGATTACTTCCATAAAAGGATATGATAATGGCCACCTCAAAGATGGTTAACACGAATATGTCGAGTTCAAATTTTAATTGCAATAAAGCTAACATGGCAAATACCTCCTTTTTAAGGGAATAGACTTCGACGGGGTGATGATGATGATGTTGAAAGTCAACATTGATATCGACGGTAGCAAAGAATCAAAAGACAACTGTATTTTTGCGAAATTCATTTTTTTACATAATTCAATTCAGATTTTGTTTTTTATCTAGAATTTTTTTTTGTCATAAAAAAATCGCATTTTGTAGTTGTATTTTGTCGCGTATATAAAGACAACTACGCCTATTTATACGAAGTTATAACATTTACGCGTTATCAACGCTCTCCTGAATACTACTGACTTTGTAGATGTCTGTTTGTTCTTTGCTGCCGTCGATATGTATCAGTGATGTTATAATATCGAGCGCTTGAGAATCGCACTGACACGATTAATTTTTTTTCTTTTTAGAAAACAGAAAAAATATCGACACCACCATGCGATAACATCGTAACTCATTTTTTTCTGTTTTAGTAGATCACAATTTAAAGTAAAAAAATTTATATGAAGTTCAAGAAAAGCATCTCTGTTTAATTATTTTTTTGCACTTTATATCTATTTAAAGGTTGTAAAAGAAAACTATTATATATTATATTTATTTTTAACAAGAACTATTTGTTTATTTATTCTATATTGAGCGCAAACAGATAAATATATTTGTAAATAAAAAAAAAGTTGTACAAGGGTGAGCTTAACTCAAAAATTGAGTTTTCTTCCAGCAAACCTTAGAGTGTAAAAATATTTGAGATTAGAAGAAGAATAGGATCTAGTGTACTAGGTACAGAAGTATACACATACATACATATATACAAATACCGAAATACACTAAAATATATACATACATAAATATCACTTTGAGAGAAAGAGCTCCTCAACTCTTTTCCTGAAAACACTCGGTGAAGAGATATCCCGAATAGAATGAGGAAGCAAGTTCCACAGGCGTATCGCACGCACAGGGAGAAAAACTCACTGTAATTATATGCGAAAAAATGAGTTACGATGTTATTGCACGCAGGTGTCGATATGTTTCCGCACAATACTGGGACGTATATACACGGGTACACAGAAAAAAATATAAGTTTATCATTATTTTACACAAAGTGACTTGTAAATAAAACAGGTGTCATTTTCTTAAAATTTCGAATCAAGTCAGTTTCATTCTAAGCATGTGTCTATGAAAAAGATAATGCATTATAGTAATATAAGTCAGGTCGCAGAATTTTTTCTAAATTATTTATTCTACAATATATGAATGGTGCTGAAACATATGAATACAACAGATAAATCTCATCTATGCTGCACGCCAATCAATCAATCAAATTCATAAATCCGTTGAACAACGTGTTCCGTCCAAGTCCGAATCAAACTTTCAAATTCCAATGTGCCTTTGCGTTCCAAGTGTACCGGGAAAGTTTTGAGTGTGGGTTGAAAATGGGCTTAACACTTTCGCCGTCGATCACGCGCCAACGCGTGATATGACGCCAACATCAAGGAGCCAATCACGCGCTTAATAATATTATTGTACCATATAACAATAGTTATTTACTACTTTTAAGTCATATTTGTTATAATACGTAAATGGCTATCTGGGGAAACCTCGCATGGCAGGCGGTGAGTGTGTTAAGCATCTAACTGCCTATATGATGTAGAATATGATAAATATGCTGTAATTGTTGATATATAGGTGCCTATATGGGTGTACAGTGGCTACTGTGCCACGTCTTACCTTTAGCTGATCTGATGGTAAGATAACCGGGTGGGGTAGTTCACCACATGACATGGTCCCACGTTGATCGTTTGGGAAAGTTGACGAGATAATTAACTAACCATTTAGGGTATATTTACTAGATGGGTTAGTTGATTGGGGCAAGTTGATCAGACGGGGGTAATTGAATAAATGGGAAAGTTGAACATATTAGATATTTGATTTTGATATATGGGATGGATTTTTTTAATATATCTTTCACCTGGAATCAGTCTTTAGCCATAATCAAGTATAATAAATTTTCACAAGATGTTTTGAGACGACCCATTTAGTAATGTTCTATAGATAGCCAAATAAAATATGGTAAGGAAAGTTGGCCAGATTGCGGAATTGATCATATGGTGTAGTTCAATAAACAGGAAAGTCGATGAGAAGGAAAGATAGATGCGATTGGAAAATTGATCTGTTGGGAAAGTTAAAAATGGGATGTAGCCAAACTTTACAACGGGACAGGCATTTCTAAGATACCTTTTAATGTTATTACAACCTCTTTAGTTATTTATTAGATTGTTAGATTGTTTTATAAAAAAAATACAAATTAAATTAGTTAACAAATGTACATTGTTTGATTTTTACCAACCGTGACTGACTCAATTGGTCCCGACCCTGCTTTCTAGGCCAATCGGTCTCAAGTTCGAACCGGTAGGGGCAGACTGTGGGGCAATATGACCACGAATATGTACTCGACTTTTTTTTTGAAGTGAGACATGCTGTTGGCCGCAGGTGGTCTTTACAGTGTCACCGGACAAAATCGCGAGTGCAGAGTACATTCCGGCCTTAAATTTGTATCCGAATGTATTGTAAATGTATTGGAATGACATTTCTAATCGATAAGTCACGGGTGTTGTCGATTAGAAATGTTACTTCAATACATTTTTTCTTTTCTATTAGCGTCAACGATTGTAGAAAGTCAACTTGGCTAGGGGGCAGGCCGAACACGGTCTAATTTGGCCGCACACGCTACCAAAAAGCCTGTGTCCGGCTTTATCCGAATGCTTGGTAATGCTAATGACAGTAGATTCAGTTTTTCCCGAATTTTATCTTGGATATAGGTGCAAATTTTGTTGTATTATTAATATTGGGCTGACTGTAAAATATTTCTTTTTTTTTATTATGGAGTGTAATATTTTTTTTAATAAAAAGACAACTCCCGCATTAGGATTAATTCTTTTATCGCCGGGACTTTATAAACATTTAAAATAACGGAAACTGAACACCCAGACTCACAACAACAAATTATGGTTGTTGTCTCGTGTGGGAATCGAATTCACGACACTCGACAGCGCAGTGGACGCTTAAACCACTGCGCAATCCGTCTAGTAAATATTCTCTGGATTGTAGCTGAAACTCTTCATCTGATGATCTTTAGTTTTAATACCCTACCGTCTAACATTAACTTCTTGCTGCCCGCTAAAGTTATATATCATGCGTCTGTTCTTTGGTCTTCCTTTCCTATCAAACAGTGATATTGGTTTATATGCCATTAATTTACGGGAGGCGTAAATTAATGCGGTATTGAGGGGACAGCCGGGTGGCGAACGGGCGGGCTGCGGGGGACGGCAGGCTCCCGAGAATGCGGCCGCGGAGAGGTTAATGCTGAGCAGTTCGCGCTTGTATCAATAGCCCACGCCTACGTCATCATATTCAGCACGTGGAAGTCCACTGTTGGACATGGATCTCCTTTCTAAATGAATGGGATTTGCCATCATCTGCACGCTGGGCAGGCGTCTTGGAGATTACAATAGATTTTGATTGTATGATCTGCTGTCTATTTCCCTGATACATCCCTTAGCTGGTACACCTTTCTCATGGCTATTTGCACGCGAAGAACTCTCAAACAGACCTTTTTTAATTTTTTTTTATCAGTCTGTTGGTTCGTCAGCGCTAATCTCGGAAACGGCTGAGCTGATTTCGGAAAGCCAGAGAGCCAGTTTCTTAGTATTTTTGCAGGTAACACGAACACGACTATTTTCAAATATCGAAACGAATAATCGATAAATATTTTGAAAGATCTTTAAGAATTTCATTATAAATTGAAAAAAGAAATCCGTTATTGTACAGACAATATTCAAATTATTTCTATGAAGACGTTCATAATTACATAATGACGAACTATTCCGTCTCCGATTTCTTTTTTCGAATGAGTACGAAGGTCGCGTATGTTTTACGGCTTTACGACCTGTGAATATCAAAATAACCTGTTCCGAGAGGTCAAGAAATTCGAAATGGGCCTCACGGTAACTCAATTATCAGTACAGTTTCACCCTACTAATCAGTGGGTCGCCGCTGGTGACGTAATGACACTATAATTACAGTGGTCGTCGGAGTTGCGCGGAAATCGATCATCTGGGGCGCGCCCTCCGGCCATGTCGCTTGAATCTGCGGCCAGCGCAGGCAAGCGTCATTTCAATTCTACACTTGTACCATAGGAGCTTATGATACGTAGAATAGAATCGAATATTGTAGGTCATAATTAGAACAATACTTAGTCTTTTAGTCTGTCCGGCTAATAGACTTAAGTATACGAGCTACTACTGTCTCTTCTTACTCCTTCCGAGATAGTAGTATCACATATCGTATAGTCCTTTTCACAAATTCCATATTCCTTAAACCTTTCTTTCCTCACCCTCTTTCCTTTCCTTCATTTTCGTGGGAATGCAATGAGAAACTTAAACATTTGAATCTTATAAAAATGACGGCGTCGTGGTTCGCCACTCGACACGTCTCGTTTCGCGCGGTACCGAAAAGTGACCTACGGATATCCACTTTTCTCATAGCAAGTGGAAAGAAGTGGTCTCTGCCTATCCCCGTGCTTTGATAGTATACTGGTCAGTATCCTCACTTGTCACGCGGAAGACCGGGATTCAATTCCCCGCTGGAGAACCAGAGAAAAGGCGTTGAAATATTTTTTGCCTAGTCCGCAAAACATTTAGGTATGTATAACAGAGTGTATAATTTAATTTATATTCAGTAGTATATAACAATCGATTTTATTTCTTTTATTATTTATGAGTAAACCAAGAAATGATGTGCCCTGCACAATCTCAACGATAACAAAAAGCTTTTCAATATTTTCACCGTTAAAAATATCCTGTTATCAAGAAAATTTCTGAACATTGTAACACTAACTATTGCTGTATTTTTATACATTATAACTTTGGAATTATTTAATTATTATTATAACTATTGAATTATTTGCAAACTTTTTAGTTTGTAAATAAATCCAGTCTCTAGCCAGACTATATAACAAGACATTATAACTGAACGACTGGACGCGTTGGATCATAGCATTGTTTTTTGGTCATGTCATGATGTTTTTTTTTCAATATCATGGCATGTCATCTACACTATAAGAGATCAAATAAATGGTAGGTAATATGGAGTAAAGATATTCAATTTCACCCCAAAGAACCCCCTAAACTGGAGGTCTTCAAACTTTTTTGTCTTGTAGACCACTTGTAATATTTTTCACTTTTGGGTAGATCCCCAAAGCGTAGTTAATATGAAATTTTTGTAAATTTATTAACATAAAAATTTGTTTTTGACAGTCAGTATGGACCCCTTGCACGTTATCTTCGACCCCTGGGGGTCGATATAGACCACTTTGGATATCAATACACTAAAATTCCAATATTGTCGCTAAAAAATTAAAATTAACTTTGTATTAGTCCGATACGAATCATGAAATACGCGTTTTAGTATTCTTTGAAATTCCACTTGTAAAAAGAGTTCCAGGGTTCCTAATTTGAATAGAAAATAAAATATCTGATCGATTTTGCATAAAATTTATTTAAATAAAATAATAATTATTTTAGAAGAACAAATAGGACGACCTATTTGTTCTTCTAAAATACATTATTTTTATTTCATATTAAATAGTACAATAATTTAATTGTAATTCATCAACTAATTTGGTTAATTTCATTCAAAAAATTTTGTTTCTATATTATTATAAAATAGTTAAATGTCAAATTTTGTAAATCAAAGATATGTAAAAAAGCCTATTCAGATTAACTAATTAAGGGCTCCTGAAACCAAATCCATCGATGTCTGTTTGTTCGAGCTTCACGCAAAAATCAGTAGGTATTACGGCATGTTTCATCAAAATCGGTCCAGTAGAATTGAAGATAGCCTGATCCCTGTTTTAGTAGCCGCCGTTAAGGTACGAGAGCTCAAATAAGAGGCTTTTTATATAAAACTACGATTGTTTCGGGATTTGTAGAAAACCGAAATTCACGCGAACGGAGGCGCGAGCAAAAGCTAGTGCATTATATTTTTAATCACCTCGCTGATATTTTGCACGCCGTAACTGGCAGGAAACACTCACCCACTTAAAATTTATTTTTGCGTACGAACTTAGGTACAAATAAATCTATTTTGTATCATAATTATTCTGCATACTCGCCCGACCAAGACCAAGGTAATACCATACCAACCTAATAACCTAATACAATATACTACCTAACCTAATACAATATAATACAAGGTATTGTATTGTATAACTACTGTATGGGGGGGGGGGGGGGGTTGTGTATCGAACGGACTTCTTATCAGTCGGTGTCTTTATTCCCGAAGGTCATGTCCTTGAAGTACTCTTTTCGATGGCTTGATGCACTATGCTCTTCCATGTACAGGACCGGTGGTCCTCAGCGGTCTCTGTATCCTCGGGTGTTGGCAGGCCGGTGAGTGACTTCACTAGGTCTGACCAAGGGGTGGGTGTGCGACCGCGTGGTCTTTCCCCCTCGACCTGACCCACTACCATTAGCTCTTCCAGGTTGTTAGGGGCTGTGCGGATTGTTCGCACTGGCCTATAGACTGAAATGTATGTTTAGCACCATTCTACCGCAAAAGGACACATCTGAATATTTAGTTTTTAAAGCATCCCTTTTAAAATAATTTTGTTCTACATTCCATTTTATTAAAATTTAGAATTGAGTCAGTTTGGTTCTCAACGTACGATGTACACATTTCAGGTACAAGTCACTTGTTGCTTCAATTAAAGACAAAGACTTGAGATATTTAATTGAAGCAAAAAAAAAACGATTTATAATCACAAGCAAAAATCAATATAGGCAAACTCAAGACTACGTCACACGAATTAGATAACTCGCAGACAGCCACAACCAACAGTAACAAAAAATTATAATACATCACATATGTAGGTATATCAATCTGTACCATTTATATGTCTGTGTTTTTAACGTACACTATCGGCCTAGGTCTTCTGAATCATTCTTAGTGATTTAAGACACGAAATTTCTTTTAAAACACAAAACTTAAGACAAACTCATTGTTCAATTATTTTTTTCAATTGCAAAAATCACGGAGAACACAAATACCTAGTGTGATTAATTAAAACTGCAGCTTTTTTATACTTTTTTCATTAGAACTGTTGAAGTAAAGAGGTTGTGCTTACATTTATTATAATCTCATTTCATTTATACTATTAAAAATAATACTTTGACGTTGTTTTTTTTTAAAAAGGTGTGGCATATTAATGTAAAACGAATATTAATACAATTGTTGTGTTGTATTCTTATTATGAGTTCCTATTAAAAATTTAATAAATACGTGGACATATTTTTTTTTGTTTTGTTATTGGCAAATATTCTGTACCGCTAAAAAAGCCTGCTCCCCTAGCCAAGTTCACATTCGACAATCGTTATCGCTAATAGAAACGAAAAATATTGGAATGGCACTTCTAATCGCCAAGTCACACGTGACTTACCGAATAGAAGTGTCATTCCAATACATTTTTTTCCTTTCT
>WUAW01029274.1:3219-16074 GCA_017165845.1 Thaumetopoea pityocampa | reverse complement strand
AATCAAATTTGTTCACCCGCCGTCTCTGAGACACCCACGTCAGTACTTAAAGGTTAATTAATTCGTTAATAGGGTTAGCATTTATCCCCGGAAGATACGGCACTTCACATTTCGGTGATGTGTTTGGCGTGAACAGAGGCGCGATGCCATCTGGTTGCGCAAATAGGAGGGCAAGTAATCTCGCTGCCAGCGATGATCTCAGTTGAGATGGCTGAGAGTGAGAGGGCCTGGTCGGCGGCTTCTTCTTTCTGCGAAGTCGTCATGACCACTAAAGAGATGGCAGAGCGCGAACGGGAGGCGTCTAGCTCAAACCCTTCCCGTCAAAGACTCTCTAGGCATAAGCTCAGAGTTCACGCCAACAATGACCTTCATCCACACTGAAGGTCAATCTGCAAGCAGCGGGAAGGGCATCATGTCGCTCGATCGGTAGCAGGCCCGTAGAGGCAGCGCACTAACGTCCTGTGCATCCCTACGAGAACGACACACAGAACAAGGCTTTCTGCCGACAGGAGAGGCCCGCGGAGAACAGGCCAAAGCCCGCCCACATCGCGCATATGAATGCTCGCGCGATTCCCGCGGTTGGTCAATAGGATTCAAGAAGGACGTCGTGTGGTTTTGTGTGGTAGCTAGGCCCACATAACCGCTTTGTCGTGCCCTCTATATGGCGGTATTCGTTCAGGCATTTTCCACACGTACAAAAAAGGGTTAGCATTTATGCATGAGCAAATAGCACGTGCTCGTACACTACGTGGCGTAGTATTCATCAGACCGTAGAAGTTTACTGTTGGACATATAATATGTTCCTCCAGATAAGAGAGAGCCATACCATTATTTTCATGCTTGGCAAGCAAATTGGAGATCATACTATCATCATCATATCAGCCCACTTCTGGGCATAGGCCTCCTCCAATGATCGCCACATCGAGCAGCTATGGGCCGCCTGCATCCACCAGGTCATCGATCCACCTAGTCGGGGGTCTACTCGCATTACGCTTTCCGGTTCGGGGTCGCCACTCCAGTACTTTAAGACCCCAGCGTCCATCGGTTCTGCGAGTTATGTGCCCCACCCACTGCCATACTATATATTAATTGAATTGCAAAATTGAATTGCAAAAATTGCTGCTTTCCATTATCATTTTGGTACATCCCTCGGTTGGTTCTGAAACAAATGGGGTGATGCTATTACGCTCGTGCCACACAGCATTTTTTTTACATCAGTTCTTAATTCATTCAAAAATTTTTTGAGTTTTAACATTTGTGAAGCCTGTGATAAAAAACTGAATAAGGAAAAAATTGTATATCAAGAAAAGAAAATTAAACGTCACGAAATTATATATTATGGATTTTGATAAGAAATATTTACATGGCTGTAGTTTTAATAAATATAAGAAAGAAACATTTATTTGATTTACAATATTGCGTTTACAAATTTGTGAGCAGTACCTACATATGAGAAAAAAAAATGAAAGGGCTACTCCTACTAGATCTGCATGATGCTGTGGTATTGAATCACGGCGCTGATTTTCAACTGAACCTGTAATCAAAACATTTATATAATTTTAACAATGATGAAGTGTTAAAGTAAAATTACATTCCAACAACGACGATATTGCAAAAATGTCACTGGATAGATACAATAACAGCATATTCCCATTCAAAAACGTTATACTCTTATGCGGATGATGTTTTCTCAAGTGTTCAAATACGCTTATCTTCAGAAATGACTTGTAAATGGTTCATAAAAAGATACAAGCTACTTAGACTTCATTTTATGAATCAAATATATAAGTGTGTAAAATTTTATTTTTGTTAGTAATAATAAATGTTTATGTTAGTAATAGACTGTTCTGAGTAAAGTAGCTACGTTTATTGATGGTAAGAAAAGATGGCGTCGAGTAATTCGGTGAATTCTAGAGAACGCTTTGTCTTCATGTTTGAGGGGCTGATTGGAGGCACAAATAGAATCCGCGCCCGTGTCGCCTGCACACACGACGCGTGATCAGAATTCGCATTCCTGTAAAAGCTTTATTTGAGAAGGAACACCTATAAAGACGTGAAATATATGTGTTAACACCGCAAGAGCATAAATGAGATGAAATAATTTAATTTGTTAAACATTCAATTGATATTAAATAGATAATATTCTTCATGTTATTCGCACGTATATAATTAATTGTATACAGCTGTTAAGATAGGAAGATAAGACTGCTATCAAATTTTATTGACAGTAACAAATTTAATCCTTAAATAAATAAGCATTTAATCAATTTTCTCAGAAAAAAATTTGAGCTAGGTTTACCCTTAATTAAACGTAATTACCTTATGTCTTATTAGGTGCACTGGTGGTGTAGTGATTTTAGACACGGCTTACGATAGAAGGGTCGTGGGTTCGAATCCCGGTCCCGTACCACTGAGTTATTATTTGTAATTCATGTACGTCATGTACGTCTACATTGTAAACACCAATGTATTTAACGGAGAAGGAAAACTTCTTGAGGAAACCTGCATGGCCGCATGGTTGTGTGAAGTCTACCAACCCGCACTAGGCCAGCGCGGTAGACTACGGCCTAATCCCCCTTCTGATCCGGGGACGTCCGTGCCCCTGTGGTGGGGACGATTATGGACTGGGGATGATAATGATAATGAAATTATTATTTATTATCTTTATTTACAGTTACAATAAGTATCATTACTATTAGGTACCCATAGATTAATAGGTATCAAATATTAATTACCAACATAAGTTATATTAAAAAAAATTAACAGTAAAATATAATTTTGTATTTCAAAGCATACACAAAACCACGTCATTCGGATATGGTAATGATATGACATCGATAGGTAACGATGTCTTTGAAGCATTGAGCGATGGTGAATTTTAAACAGCGCACGCAATGATTCGGCATCGACTGCCGCAACAATTTTATTTGCATTTAACAGAGAAAAGGCGGAAATTGAATGTGAACTACTTGCTTATGCTACTTGTACAATGCTACGAGTAGAATGGATATAAATTGTAAAAAACACTCTTATATTTGAACGAGTAGATAGAAAATACATGAGGTTACATGATCATAAATTGAAGTCCACGTCTGTACATATACGAAGATCTAATTCATAAAGAGTAGGTCATCAACTAATCCCTCGACTCATCCCTCAAAAAGAATTTGGAAAAAAATTACTTTGTATGCGTTTCTGAAAAAAAAAAAACGTTTTTTTTTAAAAAACTTGAGGTATTCATAACATATAGTCTAAATATTTTTCTAATACTTTTAGGGTCACGAATTTGTCCTCGTCTGATATTGAACTAAATACCCAACTTTATGATAACAAAAAAAAACTCTAACACTGCACAATTTTGGATTGTATTTAAAATCCCACTTAATTTAACTAAAAAAACTATCTTCACAATTTTTACTGAAATAAATCTTCATGATATTGACCCTTTATGCTTGCGATCAAAATACTAAAATGTAGTAATTATTATATTATAATTGTATTTTAGGCATATAAAATGGCTGACCCATATATTAGTCTAAAACCTTACGACGTATCACCAGGGGGTGAGATGTTAAAAAGATGCTAAAAAAATACATCACGTAATTAATAGACGTCCCCTAATATAGATAATTCAAATATAATGTGGGAACATTACGAATATAAAAATTGATGTTTCACTGTTTGTCACATTAATCTTTATTTATTTATTTATTCTCATTGTACACAAACAGTTAAATACATTTGTAAGTAAAGAAAAAAGATGTACAAAGGCGAGCTTCACTCAAAAATTGAGTTTTCTTCCATCAAACCTTACAGTGTAAAAATTCTTTCATTCGATTGTGAATAAATTTAATATAATAATAATAAATCTTAATTAACTGACCAAATTACAAGAACCATAGAAAGGTAGTTTATAAATGTTCTGCACTTCAGTCCCGGTCAACGTGTACTTTTGACACAAAGGCCTCCTCGATCACGTACCACCCTAACACACATTGGACCAACAGTTTGCTGAAGCTCGTCGCACCATCTCTTGTCCAGTCTTCCTCGTCTTCTTTTTGTTTCATAGCGTGAAACTCAGACTGTTAGCACCTTTGACCGTTTACACTTAGATTCTTCACTTATGATATGGCCTGTCCACCTCCACTTTACTTTTGATCTTTGTGGCAACATCATCGCATTTGGTGATAGAAATCAGGTATAAATTTAATTTATATAAAATTAATTTAATATATGCGAACAAATTTAAAGGTTTCCGTGTTAATGAAACATACGGGTGAAGCCGCGGGCAATAGTTAATAAAAAATAAAGACTAATTCTTATATACATATTGATTTTTTTGCGATTTAAATTGTAATATGTTTATTTAAATTTTCTCATAACGATAAAATGTATGAAATAATCATCAAATCGTGAATTATTCAAGAATAAGATTACATGCTTGAGCGAAACTCAATTCAAAGTTAAAATACTTTTCTTTTCTCTTACTCGCAAAATACGAATAAAATAGATAGACAGTGTGTTTCCTATAACATTACAATTTCTATGTCGTTTAGTTTGGAGAATTCCTGATTTAATTTTTTACTGTGAAAATGTGACACTTATCTGAAACTGTAACTTAGTTTGGATTTTGTTTATTATTTATTTATTTTTATTTATTTACACTTCATACACTATATATGTAAAGGTTGAGTTTCTAAGATGATTTTCTAGCAATCAATTTTGGGTAGTGCAGAGACAGCTTGAAATATAAAACAGCTCTCATTAGGATCATAACAGTAAGTATAAGTACCGCTTGTACAATGGGTTATGTTACGAGGACTTCTTTGACATGATGCCCATAGCCCACTTTGTAGCATCGCATCAGTCGCCATCGGCCGGAAGTTCATCCTCTCACATTAGAACCTCAATGGTCGCGTACAGTGTGGTTTCAGAAGAATTCCTTCGCGTGAACCCCCCGATTGTAGAAGGAGCTCTCTGCTGAGGTTTTCCTAAAACACTACAGTATGGGGTTTTTCAAGAGAGGATTAAATAAATTTCTAAAGAATTGGTAAACATGCATGTGATATTCCTGATGTTTCAGGCGTCCATAGGCTGCGGTAACTGCTTACAATCAGGTGAACTGTTTGACAACATCGAGGTATAAAAAAAAGGATATCAATAGATCAGGGAGTACTGTCTTTTAGTCCGTCCGGCAAGTAGACTTAAGTATACGTATAAGCGACCCTGGACTCCTGAGCTACTATTGTCTTTTCTTCCTCCTTCCGAGAAAGTAGTATCCTATATCCTATAGTCCTTTTCCCAAATTCCATATTCCTTGCTCAATAAACCTTTCCTACTTCACCCACTTTCCTTTCCTCGCAACAAAGCCAATAGGGATGCAATGAGTAACTTTAACACTTTTAAACCTAATAAAAATGGCGACATCGTCGTTCGCCATTCGACACGTTTTGTTTCCCGCGGGGCAAAAAGTGGGCTACGGATAGCCACTTTGCTACATCAAACGTTAGTAGCAAGGGGAAAGAAGTATTCTCTGCGTACCCCAATGCTTTGGTAGTATAGTGGTCAATATCCTCGCCTGTCATGCGGACGACCGGAGTTCGATTCCCCGCCGGAGAGTCAGGGAAAAGGCGTGACTGTATGTATATCAATATGTCTCTTCTGTAGATGACGATGTTGAGAATAGCCACTTACCATCAAATAAGCTGCTTATTCGTTTCTTCTAATAATTCTTTCATCTTTACAAAGGCAGCACGCTGCAAATTATTTCAAACGAATATTTGTTTTTTTTTTTATATTAATGTATAGCCATGGATGTTACGCCCTTCGCTTATATACATTTTTTAATGAATTTTTTTTTATATTACAATAAGATTCTTAGGGAATTTTAGGGATTCTTAGGGATTCTTTAAATTCAATTTAACGAAAACCACAGTATTTAGGTAAAAGTTACTATAAGCCTCTATTATCTTTAAATAACAACGTTACCTTTCATTATTAACTACTATTTTTCCCCTTGTTTAAATATTATTTACAATTATTGACGATTATTACACTAATTTACTTGTATATCAAACAATAAACTAATATAATACAGTAAAATAAAACTTCAGGTGTTGTGTTGCTCGATTGGGATGCCAGGAAAACTCCCAACAAATAGATGTTACAAAATCTTACAATCATGTTTTGTCTATCTTATTGTTATAATCTGATTTCGTGAATTTTTTATCACAATACTAACTTTTAACTTTAACTTTTTTATGAGAGAGATTAAATATTGTTTAAATGGACGAAGCGACTGCCTCAGAATGTTATAAATTTTTGGAACTGTTTTTAAGATTACAAGTAGGTGTCGACTTAAGGCAAGAGAACGACAACAAAATCTTCAATGTCTTTTCTCATTGTATCTACATGCAAACATAGATACATAAATACAATCATGCCGATTCCCCATAAGGGTGGGCAGAGACTACAGTACAAACTACATACATACAGTCACGCCTCTCTCCCACTGGGGTAGGCAGAGACTACTTCTTTTCACCTGCTATGATAATTTAAGGTAGCAGTGGCTATACGCAGCCCACATTTCACTTCAGCAGGTAACGAAACATGTCAGGTGGCGAACCATGACGCCGCCATTTTATAAGGTTCAAAAGTGTTAAAATTCCTCATTGCGTTCCCATGGCTTAACGAAGAGAAAAGGAAAGAGAGTGAAATAGGAAAGGTGTATTGAGCAAGGGATATGGAATTTAGGAAAAGGATTATAGGATATAGGATACTACTACCTGGGAAGGAGTAAGAAGAGACAGTAGTAGCTCGGGGGGCAGGGGTCGTTTACTCGTATGCTTAAATCTATTTGCCTGAGAAGTTAAAAGACTAAGCACTCACTGACGTTTACATATTTTTCCCATTGTATTTGTTTAATATACGTAAATACACACATAGCTTGGCAGAAGCTACGATCTACGATCCTACATAGCTTTGCAGAATATAATAGAAAACACATAGATGGACATTACGGTCCTAAAGTATTAGAGTGGCGAAACAGAAAGCGTGGTGTGGGTCGACTCTTGACTAGGTGATTAAGTTCACGGGCAGACTCATAGCCGGAGTGCGATCATTACAGAAGGCCTATGTAAAGCAGTGGACGTCTGTAAGCTGAAATGATGATGATTCATCATCATCATCATTTCAGCCCGTAGCTGTCCACTGTTGAACGTAGGACTCTCCAATCGAATTCCAGCGCGACCGGTCCATAGCCACCTGCATCCAGCGAGACCAAGCGATCCTCACCAGGTCGTCGGTCCATCTTGTAGTTGGCCGTCCCACACTACGCTTGCTAGTACTCCTCTTGGTTTCCATTCAAGGAATGTTTTGCCCCATGGGCCATCCGATCTTCGCGCTATGTGGCCTGCCCATTGCCACTTCAGCTTGCTTATCCTACAGGCTATGTCAGCGACTTTGTTTCTTCTACGCATCTCTTCATTTATGATGATGATTATGATACGTAAATCAAACTTATTTTAGGTTAATTTTCAAAGCAACCAATGAATTGCACAAACCTTTACTTACATCCATTACCACACTTGTACTTACCTCTCGTAATTGAATACAATTAGGAGATATCCGTAATACAAGGAAAACAATAAACAGACAGAATCCACCGTTGCCTAGTGGCATCGTGTTGCCTAGTATAATCCTTTTAGCATTTTGAATTACTTGTTTGTTGAAGCCAAAATATGATTTTATTATTGAAAACTTTAATTCGGTTTCATTGTCCGAATACATCTGTTTACTCCCTTAAGATATATCTATATCCACGTAATATTTTTCAACAGCGTTGATGCTTTATAATCTAAAAACAATATCATTTTTAATAATATTATCTTGCCTTAAGCCAATCAAATGTTTTCACAATTCTGACCTGTTATCTTTTAATATCACGGCCGAGTAAAATTAAATTGGTGTTTAAATTCACGATTGATTTTATTTTCATCATCATCTACTATTCCATTGCAGGATACGGGTTTCCTCTTAGAATGAGAGGGGTTAGGCCATAGTCCACCACACTGGCCTAGTGCGGGTTGGCAGACTTTACATGCCGTCCAAAAGATTTGTCAGACATAATGTTATTTTAATAAAAATATGCTTTTTTCTTATCTCGGATCTGTGTTACGTGCATCCAGTAGCATAGATCACACTATCCAGGCCCGCGTTCGTGCAACTTCGGCAAAGTAGCGAGAGGACTTTGAAGTGGTGTGTCATCACAAGACACCTTTAAATCTAAATTGATATGCATACCCGTACACATGTATTATTCAACTGGTTTTCCTATAGGGAGACGAGTGCTAGCCGACCTTGAGTAGAAACATCCAGAAGCTTCACGTCACGGAGATGAAAATAATACTGAGAAGAATGAACTTTTATGTCTAGGTAGTCTCGTATGCATAGTAGGCAAACACCCAGAAGGTTGATTGCAGATGTTTGAGCCGATTTATGTGCCAACTGAGAGAGTACACGGGTAAAAGATACCTTGATATGCCTCCATTGTGACACTACCTTGTGGCTATCCTAGAATAGGCGGGCTGGATAACGAGAATTATAATATGAAAGCACAAAATCTGTATTGATAAAGTTTAGGATCAGACAGTGTTATAGATTGAGCCATAATGTGAACACCGGTAACAGAAACTGGTCTTGATAGTGCTAGTCAATAGTTGCTAGATCACATGACCATGCTACATTTGTATCTATACTGTTATAAAAATTTTAAATGTTAAATTTTTTAAATGAAAAATATTAAAAAAAAATACTAAACAGATCGATTAATTAAGAGCTTCTGAAATCAAATCAGTCAATGTTTGTTTATTCGTTTGTTTGAGATTCACGCAAAACCACCTGATATTTTGGTCAAACTATTACAGTCTTAAAGGTACTATTCCGTCTTAAATACTGCGGTATATTTCATCAAAATCGATGTAGTAGAATTGAATATACAGCTTGATACCTGTTTTAGTAGAGGTACGACAGGTCAAGTAAAGTGGTTCTTAGGCTTTTTTATATAAATCTATGATTTTGTCGGGATTTTCCATATATCGGAAAACCGACATTCACGCCGATGGATTCACTGGCAAAAGCTAGTTAAAAAAATAAAACTGTAAGATATTATAAACTATAAGAAAATCATAAATATATCCGCTTTCTCGACAGAACGCAACACAACACAGACGATTATTTATCTCCTTCTTCTTGGGTCGCATTAGCCAACGTTTTTCCTCCGTAACCGTGACGGATGCCCACGGCAATTAGTGCCAGGAAATTACACAAGACAACGAGCAATCCATCACCTGAAAAAAAAATAAAGCTCAGAAATCTGAGTCGACCGCACGCAGCTTATACAGCGCCGGACGAGGTCAGTGTTGCCAACCGTACCGAAATGAAAAACAAACAAATTAATCTTAAAATAAAAACAGATAAAATATTCAACCTCTTTATTCATAGTTCCCGAATGTCGGCGCCTATAACACCAATAAGATTAAATCTGAAGATTTAATGACGAGCGCGGTGGCAACATCATTTTATATGTTTGCTACCGACATTTTTATACACATTTTTATTTTTAAACTACTCACCAATCGATCGCCTCCAAGAGAGCACTAGATTTCTTTACTAAATTATTATAATTTTTAATTTAGACTATTAAAATCATTTTAGTCGAGTCGCATTTTTTCTTTTATGTTCCATCTCGAACATCGAGTACCGGTCAAACTACTAGATTTTTAATTTTTAAGATTTTTACCAGATATTTTCATATATGTTGTAAAAAAAGAGATCATATTTTTTAAGCAAAAAAGCTGAAATAATAAGTAATGTAAATTTTGTTTGAAAACAAATAAATGATATTACANTATCTCGAACACCGAGTACCGGTCAAACTACTAGATTTTTAATTTTTAAGATTTTTACCAGATATTTTCATATATGTTGTAAAAAAAGAGATCAAATTTTTTAAGCAAAAAAGCTGAAATAATAAGTAATGTAAATTTTGTTTGAAAACAAATAAATGATATTACATTGGAATCTGTCGTGTCGGGTTATAATAATGTCAGTTCTATACAATTACTATGTGTGCGTCACATGATTGTTTCTTTAAGAATTAAGAATAAGATTTATGAAGCATAGAATATTTTTTTATGAAGAATAAGATTTATCCTAATATTTTAATAAACGTAAAATAAAAAATCAATAAAACAGTTTACAAGCATTATTATTTTTAAAATTATTAATACCGCAAAAGAGCCATGTTGAAGTCAACACAAGGTTAAATAAAATAGTATAAGCTTCACACTCGCTGGTTCTCACCTTTGTGGTTACAGATAAATTTTAATTGAAAACTGATTGGTTCCATGGCAATGGCCCTGCTTTTTATACCAATTGGTTCCGGGTTCAAATCCTGGTAAGAACAAACTTTGTGTGATGAGTACGAATGTTTGTATTAGTCATTNCATAAGCTTCACACTCGCTGGTTCTCACCTTTGTGGTTACAGATAAATTTTAATTGAAAACTGATTGGTTCCATGGCAATGGCCCTGCTTTTTATACCATTGGTTCCGGGTTCAAATCCTGGTAAGAACAAACTTTGTGTGATGAGTACGAATGTTTGTATTAGTCATTGATGTTTATCTACGTAGTTGGTCCCGTGTAAATGAATTGGTCTAACTATGAAGAAACGAAGAATATGAAAAGATACCAATTTTATTTTTCAATATAATCTTCACTAATACTGATACACTTCTCACATCTGTGAACCAACATCTCTAGGCCCTTATAAAAGTAAGCACAATCCTTGTCTTCAAAATGACTGAAGACGGCCGCCTGCAACTCTTCATTGCTTGAAAATTTTCTTCCCCTTAAGTCCCTTTTTAAATTTGGAAATAAATAATAATCGAACGGGGCCATGTCAGAACTATAAGGCGGATGTTCCAGTTCCGTGAACCCGCATTGACGAACTGCATCCTTCGAAACACCGGCAGTGTGAACTTGGACGTTGTCGTGAAGTAACACGACGTCTTTGGACAGCTTGCCTCTGCGCTTTTCCTTTATTATGTCTCGCAATTTATATATTAATGAAGCATAATATTCTTCATTTACGACTGTATTACGTTCTTTAAAATCCACCATCAAAACACCTTGGAAATCCCATAAGATAGATGATAGATATTTGACCAGTTCACTATGGGACCGTCTACGTATATATGTAGGCATTAATTTATATCGTCGTCTAGTACCCATGACACAAGTAATCGTAATTTGGAGCAATATCAATATTTAGGACAAAAATCTGACAATTGATGGCAGTTAAAGGTTAATATTACAAAAAAAAAATCAAAAACCGTACATTTACCACAAACATAGCAGCGTTGGCCATACTTCTAAAGGTCGAAGCGTGATATTGCGAATTCACGATGTAATAAGCGAACAGTCTTTTAGATAGGTATGGTGGCGTTATTTTTTTTGGTAGATAATATGTACACAGATAATGGAATACTATGACAGAATAAGGTCTTATAATTATTCATCATCATCATATATCATCTTCAAACCATCTATTCTCCCGTTGCGAGGTATAGGTAGGTTCAGGATGAGAAGGGTACGGTGAAAACCATACAGGCCCCTTCTCAGAAAGTTAGGCGCACAGTTTAGACTGTAATCCACAACGGTGACCTAATGCGAGTTGGCAGACTTCACACGTCGTAAGATAATGCATGATAATGCATGAAAATGCATACAGATATCTATGTTTTTTCATGATATTTTCCTTTAGCATTTGAAGCGAATGCTAAATAATTATTAATACGCACATGATCACCGAAAGTTGAGGTGCTTGCCTTGGATTAAAACTGGAGATCTAAAACTTTGCATGCAGGGTCATACCACTAGGCTGTCACTACTTCGTATATACATACATACATACACTCACGTCCGTATCACATAAGGGTAGCCAAAGACCACAGTTTGCCACATACTACGATCCTCATACATTTCTCTTAACATATCCATATTCATACATATTTTCATACAATTTTGTCGATTAATGATGCTACGAACTTGACCTTTTTGAAACTGCTTTTTACATGTTTTGAATACTGCTTATAGCAGAGGTTCCCAGACTTTTTTTTCTCATAGACCACTTTCAAATTTAGCTGGTTTCGGTGGACCCCCTGCAGCTAAATTTCTACCTTATTCCCAAAACTCGACAAAAAATGTGAAGATTAGATCTAATTATGGAAATTTGCGTACGCCAACTTAGATCCCCGTCGAGTCTCCTGTGGACCTCTGGGAGTCCACCTGGACCACTTTGGGAACTAAGGTTTTATAGAGATTCATCCAAAACACTTCATGACTAAAATTTCTCCTACGAAACCTTACAATGGTTTAATTTTTGCCAATGATGCAGTGCTGGGCCAGTGTGGGTCTTTTTTGTAGCAAACGAAGTTACAGCCTTCCCCGATGCTAAGTAGATACTATAACCACTTTGAATAATAAACTCTTCTTATTCCAGGCTAGATATATGCGTCGCCATTTAATCGTAAACCTATGTCTATTAGGTCGTTTCTCACCACCTAAATGGAACGTAATTGCGTAATAATACTGGTGTTTACCGATAAAGTAAATTGTTAGCACGCGGAGTACGTGCTAGCCGTGGCAGTTCAGTAAGTTCTATTATTAGTAACCAAGTTCATCATCATCATATCAACGCAGAGACGTTCATTGCTGACATAATTATCATATCATCAGTCCTCTACATTAGGGGTCGACTCATTTCCGCTTTTCGGTTCGACTTGTCACTCTTAA
>WUAW01029259.1:7504-28990 GCA_017165845.1 Thaumetopoea pityocampa | reverse complement strand
TCTGAGTCTGGGTGTTCTGTGTTTCCGTTATTTGAATGTTTGTAAAGTCCCCGCGACACAGGAATTTTAATACTAATGCGGGAAGTGTTTTTTAAAAGAAAAAAAAATTGAATCCGTCCCTATTTCTTACAACATATGATTATAATTGACGACTGATTGGAATACTGTGGGAGTGACCCTGTTTTCTGTGCACTCATGATTATTTACTTTTCTGTGGACTTATGTTCCGGGTTCGAATCCCTGGTAGAGACGAACTTTGTGTAATAAGCGCAAATGTTTGTATCCGAGTCATGGACATATTTATCTATTTATGTATTGTATTTATCTATATAAGTATGTATATCGTTGTCTAGTACCCAAGATACAGGGAATCCTAGTTTGGGACTAGATCAGTGTGTGTGTGTGTGTCCAGAATATTATTATTATCCATATATCTTTATTAAAAAAAATATTTTATAAAATATACATAAAAATTAAATCATACAATTCTTTTATATATGTATTATACAAATGATGGTGTTCCGTTAATAACAGGGTCTATGACCCATACTACCGGCGGTTAGGATATACTTTATCTATATATCTAATATAACTATTTCTCCCGATTGTCTGATTCATCAATGCAGAGCCTAAATCCCTAGTTTGTAGACACTCGAAATTTTGGCATTTCATACCTTTTATGATGTAAGAAAAGGTTTTTGAAAATTTCACGCATAAAGGGATAAAATGAGAAATGAACTATTATTATTATATTATTTATATTATTGTTATTATATAAACTAATCCATTTCGTATATTTAATAATAATGAAATTTTTATTCGCTTTCTTCTTTTCTTCTTTCCTTTTCTTCTCATATATTAAACCAGCTTTTGTCTGCGGCTCCGCACGCCTGAATGTCGGTTTTTCGCAATATGGGAAATCCCGACACAATCATAGATTTATATAAAAAGTCTAAGAACTTTTACTTGACTTTTACTTGACCTCTGAAACAGGGATCAAGCTGTATCTTCAATTCTACTGGACCGATTTTGATGAAACATGCCACATTAATTAAGCCAGAATAGTACCTTTAAGTATTAGTAGTTTAATCAAAATTTATCCGCTAATTTTTTCGTGAAGCCCGAACAAACAAATAAACATCGATTCGGTTTCAGAAGCTCTGAATTAGTCGATTTGAGTAGTTCGTTTTTAAATATCTTTGATTTTTGAAAATTTGACATTTAACAATTTTATGTCTTCTATTTTTTTTCCGAAAACATGTGTTTTCTTTCTTTCAATTATAACGTGAAAATTTATGTGACTGCGCTTTAAATTCAACTTTTCCTCGTCCGCAAATTAGAGGTCCTTATCTACAAACACGAGAATCGCTGTAAATTCTCGCCATGCTGATTTACAGCGGACTAAATGTTTGATTTGTGCTCGTAAATCGAGATGAGCGTTTGTCAGCCACAGCAGCTGATCCTTTTTGTTTTGCGGGAGACAGTGTAATGATATATGTATGTGGGATACGATAAATTAAGGGCTTTTCGTGATACAGGTTATGACTCAGTCCTGCTGTACAACCTCCTTTTTAAGGCTATTTGAGTGTTTACATCTGTCTCCTGCTTTATAAAGAACAGAATTGGAGTCTGCTCTTTACTCCTCCTTATATTTTTTTTTTATTTTGTCACGGGTTCCAAGTAAATTCTGCATTTTCGGGGTCTTTCTGAGAAACCATTGTTTCTATATTATATTTTATTTTCAGTAGCAGAACTATTAATACGTAAATAGTAATGAACACTGTTATGCCTAACGTTATAACAATTATTCTCAATTACATTGTAATCATCATCACAATTACTTGTACTGTTGTTTATATCTATCTATACTATTATAAAATTGATAAGTGTCAAATTTTCAAAAATCAAAGATATTTAAAAACAAACTACTCAGATCGACTAATAATGGCTTCTAAAACCAAATCCGTCGACGTTTGTTTGTTTGTTCGGGCTTCACGCTAAAACCAGCTGGTAGATTTTGGTTAACTATTACAGTCTTAAAGATACTATTCCGACTTAAATAATAGGGCACTTTTCATCAAAATCGGTCCAGTAGAATTGAAGATACAGCTTGATATCTGTTTTAGTAGTCGCCGCTAAGGTACGAGAGGTCAAGTAAAAGTGGTACTAAGGTTTTTTTATATAAAGAGATTTTAAGATTATGTCGGGATTTCCCTTGTAGCAGAAAACCGACATTCACGCGAGCAGAGCTGTGGGCAAAAGCTATAATGTATAAAGTATAAATAAATGAACATAATGAAACTTTGTCGTCACCGAGCCCAGCACGGCTGATGCATTCAAAACTGCTAATGCGTAAGTGCGATAACGTAAACCTGCATTTCAACCGATGAGTTTATATCCAGTTACTGTGTTTGTGCGGAATAATTATGTGAAGTGTGATTCTGGTTTGCATACTGTATATCGAAACGTCTTTGTCGAGTGTTGTGGGTTCGATCCCCACACGGGAATTTGTGTAATCCACAAATTGTTGTCCTAAGTCCGGGAATTCTGTGATTCCGTTATTTGAATGATTGTAAAGTCCCCGCGACACAGGAATAATTAATCCTAATGCGGGAGGTGTCTTTAAAAAAACTTCCCTGTAACTCTATTTTCACTTTCGTCCATAAATTAGCATGTGATAAGCGTGCTATGTACTATTGTTATATAAATACGTATATAAATTTTGGATTTCGAGTTCGAATCCAAGGCTCGTACCTTGACTTTTTAAAGAATGTGAAGCTTTGAACGGTGAAGGAAAACATCGTGAGAAATCTTGCAAGCCTTAGATTCCCTCGATGATGCGTGAAGTCTGCCAACCCGCATTAGGCCAGCGTGGTGGACCAACCCCTCTCATCCTGAAAAGAGACCCGTACCCTCCCGTAAAACAGTAGATAGCTTAATTATGATGATGACGATGATGACCCTATCGCAGTTGATTCTTTGTGTAAACTTTGAAAATAAATCTATCTATACTATTATAAAATTGTTAAGTCAAATTTTGTAAATCAGACTTTTAAAAAAATACTCAGGTCGAGTAACTAAAGGCGTCTGAAACCAAATCCCTCGACGTTTGTTTGTTTATTCGAGCTTCACGCAGAAACCTATAGGTTGATTTTGATCAAATTATTAGGGTCTTAAAGATAGTATTCTGACTTAAATACGTTTAAATATGTTTCAATACTACCTATGTTAAGCAAATAATAAATAAATGAAATGAAATAAAATAAAATCGGTCAAGTAGAATTGGAGATACAGCGTGATCCCTGTTTTAGTAGCCGCTATTAAGGCACGACAGCTCAAGTAAAGGTAGTTTTAAGGCTTTTACATAAATCTATGATTGTTTCGGGATTTCTCATGTAACGGAAAACCGACATTCACGCGGGCGAAGTCACGGGCAAAAGCTAGTAAATAAATAAAAATCAATGCGACGAATATAGATTAGAGACAGCTTTCTAACAACTTTATTTATGCAAAACACAGTATAATATACCTATAAAGTATCATTTTATTTCATATTACAACTAAGCATTGAATTAAATGCAAATCAGATTAGCCGTTTTGACGTGATTGCGTAAAATACTAATTCAAACATCTAAAATATAAATTGAAAATATATTTATTTCTGCACATACTATACTAGTACAATACTTATATGATCATAATTTTACTAATATTATAAATGTGTAAGTTTGTTTGAATGTTTGTTACTCAGTCACACATACGTAAGCCGTTGAACGGATTTGAATAAACTTAGCACATAGACCCTATCTTGTGACGACTGAGTGGTACAGTAGCAGTGACCTTGCTTTCGATGCCAATGAATCCCGGGTTCGAATCCTGTAGGGACAAACTTTGTGTGATGAGCACAAATGTTTTTATCCGAGACATGGACGTAATTATGTATTGTATTTGCCTATATACGAATAGGTATGTATATCGTTGTCTAGTACTCAAGGTACAAAATCCCTAGTTTGGGACTAAATCAATGTGTATGAAAAGTACATATATACACATTTTCCCTGGTTCTCCGGCGGGGAATCGAACCCCGGTCTCCCGCGTGACAGGAGGAGATACTGACCACTATACTACCGAGGAATTAGGCTAGGCAGAGACCACTTCTTTCCGCTTGCTACAAACTTTTGATGTAGCAAAGTGGTTATCCTTTACTTGGTACTACGTTGGTACTTTTCGCCTTCGCGGGAAACGAGATGTGTCGGGGGGGCAAACCACTATGCCGCCATTTTTATAATATTCAAAAGTGTTAAAGTTTCTCATTGCATTCCCACTGGCTTAATGGCGAGGAAAGGAATGTAGGAAAATTTATTGAGTAAGTAATATAGAATTTGGGTAAAGGACTATAGGCTATACGATACTACTATCTCGAAAGGAGTAAGAAGAGACAGTAGCAGCTTGGGGGTGAGGTGAAAAAAGTGAAGTGTCCAGAATATTATTATTATTATAAGACGCAGGATACTTTTTATTTCGGTAATACGTTTCCATGGGATAATAAATTTAATGTTATTTCAACTTTTCACCCAGACAAAGCTGCGGGTAAAAACTAGTGGTACATGAGAAAATGCGAAAAAAATTATATAAAAATCCTTAGAACCACTTTTACTTGAACTCTCGTACCTCAACCGCGGCTACTAAAACAGGAATCAAGCTGTATCTTCTATTCTACTAGACCGATTTTGATGAAACATATCACTACATTTATGGTGGAATCTATGGATCTTTAAGACACTAATAGTTTGATTAAAACCAACCCACTGGTTTTTGCGTTAAGCTCGAACAAACAAACTTTGACGGATTTGGTTTCAGAAGCTTTGATTAGTCGATGTGAGAGTGTTTCTTTTTAATATCTTTGATTTACAAAATTTAACATTTAAGAATTTTATAATAGAATAGATATGTAGCCAACAGGGACGTAGTCACGATTGTAACAAGTACAATAATAAATTCGTTGTATAAGGTGCATTATGTCCAAGTGGGGGGAGAGTGAAGGAGAGTGGCCCGATGCGCATAAATCCGGCAAATAGCCAGCCGCGTCGCGGCGCGTTGTCGTTAATGCGCCGATTTAAATCGGAAACACGCGATAAATTTGCCGTTTAGCCCTTTTGAATTCAAATTTCGAACACTAATTGTAGTCGCCATTTATTGAACAGCAACTTATGCGACAAAACAGTGGTATTGTTTTATTGTAAACCCATACAACAATATTAATAAAAAATAAACAGAAAATTTATTGTTTATTAATATTGTAATTGGGCGATCTTATGACAATATGCCTGTGTAAAATTCGCATTTTTTTATATATATTACGTAAGAATACTTACGTCAATTCTATATATAATCTACTCTAAAAGAAGTCTTTTATAAAATCTGTTTTTTTTCTGGTAAGGTTTCTCTAAAAAATGTTATAATGCATTTTACAAAATTATTACCTGTTTTATCACTGTATCCTTCGCAAATAAACATTTTCATTTCATTCATTTTCATTCATGAAGTACACGCAAAGAGAAATTGAATCTTATTTCAGGCGGAAGGAAATACGTGCCACGCCACATCCTCACAGATGCTGTGTAGGTCTCACCTCCCACTAAAACCTTTCGAGTGATCTTCTTAAACCCATCTGCCGAAGTCGTGTGATCATATAAATGTTTTCCCATGATTTCGGTGGGCTAACAAAAATCGAATCTGCTGTTTCCACATCACACCACATTGATCACATGGTCTACAGTTACGCAAGACAAATATTATGATTTCATGGAAACGTATTTTTGTGGAACATTTTATTTGCACAGATAACTTTTACTTTTACATCGACACAATTATCCGTTGAAATGTACACAACAATGCAAACCTAATATTATATTGATAGGTTTGATTTTGAGGCTGACGCCCCTCGGGCTTCGGCTTTTTGTTCCTTATTTATGGCGCACTAGATACAGATAGACACGGCGGCGATATCATGAAATATTAAACGCATTACAAGTGGCATATAGGCCGGAAGATGAGGTAAGAAAAAACGTTCAGTTTCATTTTCATTCGACGTGGAAAGAATTGTGTGGACTATACATACATACATACAATCACGCCTTTTTCCCTGATCCTCCGGCGGGGAATCGAACCCCGGTCTCCCGCGTGACCAGCAGGGATACTGACCACTATACTACCGAAGAATTGGGTTAGGCAGAGACCACTTCTATTAACTTGCTACGAGCAAATTGACTATCCGTGGCCCACTTTTTGCCCCCGCGGGAAACGAGACGTGTCGGGTGGCGAACCACGATGCCGCCATTTTATGAGTTTGCGTTCCCCGGGGTAGGTCCACCTGGTCCACTTTGGTAACTAAGTGTTTAAAGTAACAGTAAAGTCGTATCCATGTTATGATTGCATTAAGAGTTTAGCAAAGCTCTCTCATACTCCGCCAGTGGTATCGCGTTTACGAATCACGCAAGTTTATTCGTTCGCTTTTATCGCGAACACTGGAGGCACGTTAGAGAAAATGATTTATATGATTTATCATAAATAACTTATTCCGACTCCATTTGGAAACTATTGTTAGGCTGCTGTCCGCATTGTTGCAGAGGAAATTAAATTCTTTACTAACGTCGTTACTTTGGCGACCGGCTCCATTTAATGTACTTACTAATATTGTCTTTATAGGGCGTATTGGTGAATTAATTTATTTAACTCGTGTTCTCCATTTTTAAAGGTAGTGATCGTTCTGTGACATTTTAATAAAGGTGTTTACGAGCTGCTTGAAAATAAATCCAATCCAATTCATTTGCTCTTTGTTTTATACGGGTAATTAGAACAAGATGAATTTTGTTTTAAAGTTCTCTATGTTATACCGATATGCAGGGCGTACAAATATAGGTATCACCATCATCCCCAATACAGAGGCACAGACCTCCCCTGATCAGGAGGGGGATTAGGCTATATTCTACCACACTGGCCCAGTACGGGTTGGCAGACTTTACACACCCATGCGGACATACAGGTTTCCTCATGAAATTTTCCTTCTCCGTTAACGGATACCAATGTACTTAAGTACATTGGTATCTACAATGTAGACCGTACATGAATTAGAAATAACTCTCTGGTACGGGATCGGGAATGAATCTAAGACCTTTCGATCGCAAGCCCTATCCGACACTACTACACAACTAAATGTACCATGTACCTACTACTAAATGTACCGTTCAATGTACCAAAGTGGCTATTCCCAGTCCATATTTCGCCCCCGCAGGGAACGAGACGTGTCGGATGGCGAATCACGACGCCGCCATTTTATAAGATTCAAAATTGTTAATGTTCCTCATTGCGTTCCCACGGCTTAGAGGAGAGGAAAGGAAAGAGGATGCGGTAGGAAAGGTGTATTGAGCAAGGAATAAGATTGTAGGATACTACTATCTCGAACAGAGTAGGAAGAGACAGTAGTAGCTTGGTAGGCCGGAGTCGCTCACCCGTATACTTAAGTCTATTTGCCGGACAGGTTAAAAGACTAAGTACTCCTTGACCATGAAACATACGAATAATATACTACATGAATACTAACTAATACGGACTAATCTGTTTAAAACGCGGCAGAAATATAAATATCAATTCAAAGAGGCATATATGCTACGAAATGCGGTAAAACTGAGCGCTACAGCGATACAACATAAATTGAATGTTTGCGAGAAACAACGTCCAAAAAAGAGTTAGATATGCGGGTCCGTGGCGGAGTATCGGCGGAGCCCGCAATATTTCTAATATCATTGTAATCTACATATTATTCGAATAAGTGAGTTTCCTCGGCCGATATTGCTGCGGGAGCTGAGTGGCCGACCCTCACTGAGTTTTTACCTTTTATTGTTTTATTTATAACTTTGTGATTGATGAGGGCTGCGAACTTCGCTTCATAAATATTGAGGCGAGAACTCACGCTGCGATATAGTTTGGCGAGAAATCTTTCGCGAGCATTACGCAGTTTCTCTTGATGCATCGCATGCTTTTCTATTACTTATGTATGTATGTATGCGAGTTGAACATTATAGGTGTGTATATGTATATATTTTTTAACTGTTGAAATATTTTGCCCGCAGTTTCTATTGCTTCTTGACTGGTAAATATTTCTTTTAATAAAATATATTTAATTTAACACTAGCTCTGGTCCATAGCTCCGCTTGCGTGGTTTAAATATTTTATAGTTATTAGATTTTTTAGCGTTTTTTTTGTTTTTAATCTTTAACTGCTTAAGATCCCTAACATTTACAGTATAAATTATAATAATAGTCGCTGAAAAGTCTTCATGGCTAGGCAGCGTTCGAGAAATCACATTAAATTTTCTCGTCAATAATATATGCCAATATTTAATCAGTGTGTTGACAGTGATGATCTAGGGGTGTAACGCATAGCCTTCGACTATGATCATATCTTAAGGACACTAGACTTTAATATAGACTATATATTTACTTTAAAAAGAACTCAAGGTCACCCAGCGAGTTGTAAAAACAGTAATACTCGAGCTTTCCTTATAATATAAAATGTAGAAGGAGGATGCCCACAAAAGAATCAGAGTCAATGATATAGGTAAGTCAAAAGATTGCAAAGCTGCAGTGACAATGGGCAGGAAACAAAACTTGAAGAGCTGATAAACGTTGAGGCCCTAACTTGTTGGAACGCCGACTCGAATCGGCAAGCATAGTTTGAATCGACTACGATAAGTGAACCCCTTCAAATCAGATAGTGATTATAATGATTATGGTATTTCTATTTGCGTGGTATGCCCCTAATTGTATGTAATTACTAATTCCTACATGAAAATATGTCCAATACTGTTAGCGTGGGCTTATTAATTAAGCGTTTTCTTAATCAGTTAATTTTGCAATTTGCAATGAAGATAATATTTCATTAGTTACAACTAAGAACTTATACTAGTTATACTTACATAAAGCATCCTACATAAAAATCATCCACACCAACTGCTATTTCAATCACTCGTTTATTTCTGAAGTATACTTCTCTTCTGAAGGAATCATTTATTCGACTTATAAGTCGAATAAATGATTCCTTTTTCTTTCATTATCATCAATACTATAATAGTATCATAGCAGGTGATTATACGATCTGCATTAGTATAAAAAAGCGTTGCAATCTAACCTCACACACCACAAATATTATTCGACCAAGGGTCGTGCCCGGCGGCCACAAACATTCGGCTATCGTTTCGATTGGCAGGCACTACACGCTCCCAATAATACCCAATGAGTGGACAGTTCGATTTGCATAAACGATTCCGTTATTGTTTTTTATTTTGCAGCCAAATCAGCTTGGAGACATTTTTGCATTTGTAGTAGTCTAGGTACGGTTAGCAGATAAATAAATAAACAAATACTTTTTATATTATATATGCATTTTTTTTTATTTTAATAGGTAGGTGTTCAATATTATACATATTAAACGTAGTTTAATATGTATAATTAACTTCTAACGCTACTTATAAACGACTGATGCGAGAGTGCGAGGCACGCGGTAGCTAGCGCAAACTGCTCTATTCCGGTTTTAGTCACTGTGTGTACAAGCACTACTACAAACATAAAAAAATCTACAAACTAATACAATAAACTTTTATTGTACAATATTTATTTTTATATAAATTGGTGGTCTAGTGACATGTCTCGGGCGCACAAGACCGTGTCCCATTCCGGTCCCGTGCCGCCAAGTTGTTTTAAACTCATGTTCAGTCTATATTCTATTAAATTTCAATATTCACAATCCCGATGGGTACGTGAAGTCTGCCAACTCGCACTAGACCAGCGTGGTAGACTACGGATTAAACACCCCTCCTCATCAGGGGCGATCCGTGTTCCTGTATTAGAGACGAATATGGACTGGGCATGATATGAAATGCCCATCAGAATTAAATACTTTATATGTGTGTCTCGCTTCAAATCTGCGTCCTTTAGATGCTATCTGTTTATGCTCATGAACAGTTCAGCCGTGATAAAAATGCCAACAGTACTATCATGGATAAACAGTTTATCCGTGATCATATATCCAACGGCATTATCACTAATGAGCAGTTCATCTGTGGTAATAACGCCAACAGTATTATACCGTTTGCCAAAATACCAATTTGGTTTTCTCAAAAGCATATTCATGTGGTAATTAAATATTGTAAAAGTTATTTGTACAATTTCTCTAATAGAGCAAATATACTGATAATGTACATTGTATATAGCTACTTTTATTTACCAAAGTAGGCTATCAGTATAAAGGTGGCATGACAATAGCGTTTCACGCGACAGGGCGGCGGCGTATCTCTCAGAACGACCGCCATAAAGTGTCGCTCACAAAGAGTCGTCCGCGCGGCCCAACGGCCGATATCACAATGCGGCAAACGACGTCGGTGCTTCCTGTTCCGGCCGCGGCGCCACCGTCGCGCAGATTTATGCGCGTCGCTTCCTCCTGCCATATGCGTGCCCGACTCGTCTACCCTCCCGCTCATTTACACAAAACTCGAGTTTTTCAAGCACCTGTGTGTTGTACATGAACGACGAAACGGAAGCCGGGCTTTTGCTGTTTGAGTGAATGCTTTAGGAATTAAACTGTTGCCAATTGAAATAAATGGTTTTTGTTATGGTTTTTTTTGAGTTTATTTCAACGGATATTCGAGTAGGGAATTTCGAGTAAAGTACATGAAAAAGTACAATACTCACTAGTAAAAAAATTACATATGTTTACTGGTTGATATAATAACACATTACTAGTAGCTTAATGTAATCCATTAAGGAGGCAAACCATATATTACTAAGAATACTAAATTCGACCGAAAATGACGAAAATTAAATTACGTTGATGGTATTTTATAAAAAAGATGTAAAAAATAGATGAAGTACACTTAAATCTAAATTAAAATAGTAAATTATAACTTAGCAATAAAACAAAAGCATAAAATATAAATCTTATCTTCCAGCCTCCTATCTTCACTGTTTGACATGAAAAATAACATCTATATTTACCTTACAATTAGTTTTAAATTCACACTGTTCATACTAGGCACTTTGCGAACCGACTCGATCGCGGCGACAATTTTATACAACTACCTGCAAAGGAAAATATTATCAGTTTGATAATGCATTATTATTTTAGCTAACTAACATATAAAATCGATTTTAAGTAAGTACATAGGTAACTTATTTTTATTGTAATAAGCTAGCATTTGACTACAATCCCACCTGATGGTAAGTGGCGATGTAGTCTTAGGTGGTAGAGCGCACTAGCCTAGTAGAAACCTGTTCACTCTTTTCTTGAAATCGTCCACATTATAATCGGAGGGAAACACTGACGCCGACAGACTATTCCAGTCATTGGCCGTACGCATTAAGAGCGAAAAAGCAAAACGTTTAGTATGGATAAACAGTAACTAAACTGTAAAAAAAAACTAAACATAATGCCGAATATACAGCGTCTAGACAAACCATAACCATTATTGGCGATAAGAAGCGTAATTTTGTAATCATCATATTTTGTTTAAAATAAAAAAATATATACCACCAGCGTGGAGACCGAATAACATACCGCACAAAAGCTTGTTACGGTAGTCTCATTCGTGTAATCAAACTACGTACGCATCCTGTAAACATCGCAAATGAACTGTTGATTATTGGATAATTCATCACAACATTAATACAATCAGACCATAAATCTATAGTAATATAAAATTGTGAAATGTCAGATTTTCAAAAATCAAAATTTTTAAAAACAAACTACTCAGATCGACTAATTAAGGTTTTCTGAAACCAATGTCAATGTTTGTTTGTTTGCTTGTTCGGGATTCACGCATAAAACAGCTGGTAAATTTTGGTAAAACTATTATAGTCTTAAAGGTACTATTCTGACTTAAATACTGCGGCATGTTTCATCAAAATAGATTCTGTAAAATTGTAGATACAGCTTGATCCCTGTTTTAATAGCCACCATTAAGGTACGAGAGGTCAAGTAAAAATAACGGTGGTTGTGTCGGGATTTCCCATGTATCGGAATATCGACATTCATGCGGGCTGTAGGCGTGATGTGGGCGGCTTAAAGCAGCTCAATGTAGTGATCAACACACAAGCCTATGTTCAGTAACAAACTTTCACGAGCTGATGATTATGCTAATGATGACAAAAATACCTAAAAACAAACATACCTACAGATTACGTAAAAATATCACGCATCGTTGTTTTGCAAGAAGCGCGTTTATATACGAGTTTTAAAGGAGACAAAACTTAGTGTCTAAAATTCGTCCCAAGTGGTAGGGTGAATTTGCGAACCAGAACATAATTAAAATTGGATATCGGTAAAAAGGGCGGCACGTCTCGTACGCGTTGTAACGAAGTTAGTATGACGCGTTTACGTTAATAAAATATTCGTGAGCCGGCTGAAACGGCTCAAAAGTTAACGGCCGTTATGGTAAACCAGGCTCGTGTTACTCACATTAGAGACTACAGCTTTTATCATTAAAATCTGTATAAAATTTCAGTGATTTTCTTATGCTTGACATAAACACGATTGTCAGAATGCGTAATGACTGATATAACCATTATTGGAGCTACTCCTGTCTGAATCTCATAACTCTGATAGTTAAGTTTGTATTTTCAGTACTCTCCTGTGACAACCTACATAGCATCAACATAGTATTGCGCTATACAGTACCAGCCAGTCCTCAACAGATGGCGCAATTCATAATAACGACATTATCATAGAGAGCTGAATCACAGTCACGAAGTTTGGTAGCGACTTAGTGTATATACAACGTCCTGACATCAACCGTTGGGGCATTGGCAGGCCCCGTCAAACAAAACACCCAACTGGTCGGAAAGTCTTCCCTTTTCCGATACTGCCACTCTTGCCGCGTGATCTTCAACGTCATCATGGGTTATCATCATCTCGTACTACTCCCGTTGACTGTTTGACATGGCATACCACTAACAAAATGGTTCTAAGTAGGTGTGGCGGTCGTATGCACTCTTATCCCCGAGGCCTACTACTCAACTAGAGAAGAAACACATTGAGGTTGTCGCCAGTGGGAGTCCAGCATAACCTGCTCACTTACTTCGCAGCGAGCGCGTAAATTTCCTTAAAAAGGAGGGATTTTTCATAATCGCCACATTTGGTGATCGCAGTAAATTTTTGATTGAATAACAAGATAATGCTCCTGCCCATTATCCTGGTACACTTTTCTTTACTGGTTCTCACAGCACCCACAGGATGAGATGGAGTGACGCTATTATTATGCCGGCGCCACACAGCAGACCGTTTTTAAGTAACACTATTCTTAATTAAAAATATTTTCAAAAAGTGGAGGCGGAAAGTGGACTACGGATAACCATTTCGCTAGGAGCAAGTTCCCGCCGAAGAGCCAGGGAAAAAGGCGTGAGTGTGTGTATGTATGTAAGTAGAAAGATGTGGTCTCTGCCTATTCAAATTTTCGGTAGTATAGTGGTCAGTATCCCCGCCTTATACGCAGGAGACCGGAATTCGATTCCCCGCCGGAGAGCCAAGGAAAAAGGCGTGATTGTATGTATGTAGATAAAACAATATTAATACTTTCAATTAATAATTCCAGAGGATAATTACTTGTGCAAGAACACACGTCGGGGTGTGAGAAAAGGAGGCAGCGGCAAAAAGGGAGCCCCTACATAATGGAGCGACGGCCGCGAACGATGCGTCTCGGAATATCTTAGTAGTGCTGGTTACTCGCCGCCTGCGGCTGTGAACGACGAACAGACGCGAACGTAGTTATCAGCTGAGAGATAAACAATGATGCGTGCTTAACATACACACATACATTCACGCCAGTATCCCATAAGAGTAGACAGAGACCACATTATACCACATACTGCGATCCTGACACACCTCTCTCGCCTCATCCACATCCATACACGGTATTTGCCCGGTATATACGTTTCGTCAATCGAACCTCACTCATTCTGTCTAAACTACTGTGCATAACTGACATCGATGTCGTCATCAATCACCATCGAGCCCGTATAAGTCCGCTGCTGAACCTGGGCCTCCTTCTGAAAAAAGGAAAGACTTTCCATAGTTTCATCGGTAGGCAGATAAATGTCTTTGCAGGCAGTTGCTCTTTGGCGTCGACATAATAATACCATCACTCCGTTTCTTCCTGTGGTTGCTATAAGTACTAGCTGTGATGTACCAGAATAGGGGCAGTAACGTTGTCTTGTTATTCAACCAAAATCTACTGCCATCTCCAAGATTTTCACCAAAAACGACTGCAATAATCATCGCACTGGGCATATATTAATAAATATTGTAACTACCCAATTAGACAACAAAACAGGCTTTAAATTATTTATTTATTTATTATTTGTTTAACATAGGTAGTAAGCAAGTTGGATTTGATGGAGTTCTTTAGAATGTTATATATTTATGCGGGCACTATACGAAACGTAAAGGTGTTATACTTTAAGATATGGATTTTTTTTTAAATTATTGTTCGCATAGTTCTAAGTCATTTTGAATATATGGGATATAGGTTAATTATATACGCTCTAGTTATGTTAAATCTCTGTTAATAAATTTTTAAATTCTAAAATATAGTTTATTAGCCAAAACCTGTAGCTTCGCTTGCAATAAATTTACTGTAGAGAAGATCATAGTTAATATCTGTTTTTTGCCGAATTTCATAACAATCGGCGAAATAATTTCATAATGATCGGCGTAGCTGTAAAGAAATACTAAACAGATAGATAAACAAACAGACACCTTTTTTCATTTAAGACATTAGTTTGAAAGCGTGAATTGGTTGAAGAATGATAAATAGGTTGAAGATTATTTCAGAATTTTAACTTTGTATCATACCTATTTAGAACGACATGTGAAATATTCGTCTAGGCAGTATAATCTTGAGAGTATTTGGTTCGTTAGCCTGTTTAATTTTATTATAAGCCTTCTTTATTAAAGAGGGGTTGAATTGTCATAATTCATACTTATCAGGAATTTTGTAATTGGAAGTCTATGTATCTTGGTGATATTTCTTATCTGATCTTCGAAGAACCTACGGATAGTGAAAGATTGAAACTTCTGTAGCTATACTTTTATTATTTTAACCATACTTTTATTATACGAAGATTACACCACAAGTTCACCTATAAACATACTGCAATGTAACTGAGCCTAAACACCGCAATGAAAATCGCCGTTCATAATCCGCACCGCTTGGCAGTATGAAGCAAAGTTTCATATAAATTTTGTACAACAAACCTTAGCTGACGTTAACTTCGTATCTTTGTCTGATCCTCACGTGGAGGCAGGTGGGAGGGAGGTGATGGCGGTACAGGGGGAGCTTGTGAAATTCCAACTAGCTTTGTGAATCAATCAGGAATTAATTGCGACCCCTTCGAGTCTAGTAGAGTTGATTCGTACTTGCGAACTCGATACAACATCGTATCACTTTTCAGTCAGTTTGGCTATGCTTTGTTATATAATATATTTCTATTAAACACATCATATTTGCTATTAATTTGCAAACATAGCTGACACTGTATCTTAAACAGACATAGATTCGGTGTCTGTAAAATGATCTACAACACAAAATACAAAATTGACAGGCAGACTTTTGTATAATTTTGTTAGTTCTAAGTCATTAAAACATACATACATACATACACTCACGCCGGCATCCCATCAGGGTAGGCAGAGATTACAGTTTGCCACATACTACGATCCTGACACACCTCTCTCACCTCATCCACATCCATACATCTTCTCATACACTTTCGTCGATTAAGTCTGCTACGAACTTGGCCTTTTTGGAACAATTTGTTGATATGGTTAGAGAAAGTTTTTCCCGGGCGCCCTCTTCAGACACTGCCACTCACATTCGCCCGGTATATTCGTTTCGTCAATCGAATCTCACTCATTCTTTCTAAATGACCAAACTATTGGAGCATTCCTTTCTCAATCCTTGTCACCACATCATACTTCAACTTACACCAAATATATGTGATATATGTATGACTATGGAGTCAAATTTTAAAATGTAAGTTTTGCTTTTAACAAAAAAGAAAAACAAGACAACTTATATAATGTTTTTTGTTTAAATTTATGGCCGCTTTGTTTACTCGTTTAGAGGTTAAACCGAGTGCATATTTGCCGTGTAAGTGAAGCTGAACAAACGCTTAACTCGAAGTTAGGAAATTGTAACTACGGCGATTGTTTGCGTTCGAAAGGTACCACAACGTCAAAGGAAAAGTTCAGAACGGTTTGTAATACAAACGTTTCTGGCAGGAACTGATGTGGTAATTGCAACGGAAAATATTATTTTGAATATAATAATTAATTATTGTTTCCCTATTTTGATTACATTATAAAAATTACTTGATTTTGATATAATTTTTAATATTGTACAAAACTGGCCAAGTATGTGTTCATAGTCTAACATACACAATTTAAAAAACATTCTGTGTATTAAAAAATATAAAGAACTCAAAAACATACATTTTGGCGGTAACCCTAGTGAAGCAACAATTGAAGTTTTAGTTTAGTATTTTACATTAGTTTATTGTAATGTTCGATATGTAAATTTAGTGTTGTTTTGTATATCAATCGTCAATAATCGTGAACTATTTTGAAACATTGCATTAAAACAGTGACTAACATTGCAAAGTGACCGTATTTTTAAAGGCAATAAGCCCGCAGTAACTTTCACCTAGTTAACGTGGTAATAATCGGACTGACATCAAAACTGCCAAGAAGCAATACAATGAGTTACATCAGCCTTTTTCGTGAATATTATATAACTACGTTAGACAAAGCTGTATGAACTTGGATCCCTTTACCTTCCTTTTAAAAGAAAAAACTAAAAAATATGTTATTTGCTTTTAATTTATATTCTATGGAGTGTTTATTAAAGTTTTACTTACTACATAGAGTTGGTACGCTTTATCCCGTAAAGTAACATCTTTATTATGTAATTACATTTTTATATATATTTAGTATAATAATATTTCATATATCCCATTCGAAGTTTCCATAGACACGAAACAAAAATAAAATAGTGAACCTATATTATCGTGTAAAATACCTATAATGCCACTTATTCTTAACCTTTGGTATTTCAGTAATTGCGGCTTTGGATGGTATCCAAAAATGGTAATTTTTAATAAAGAAGCATTTCTTACCACAAAATGTAAAGTGTAAGTATTTCTACCTGTATGGCTGTTACCATAGCAACCGGCATTCCTAGACTCGAGTGGATGTCTACGAGCCCGTCTGTCCTGCATTTTGTAGAGTAGCAACATGAAGGCGCGCCCAGCCGTCTGGTTGGAAGACGCAACGTCGACATACCGCGACGAACTTGTGCCACTGTTCGGTTAGTTGATAACTCTCCTGGACTTCAAGGAGAATACAGCGATTAAACATTTACTGATTCTTACAGGTTTGATCACACACGAATATATGAATAATTCATAGAGTCAGTAATATTTTTATAAACTCTGTGTACTACACTGGCACAATTATAATGTAGAAATTAGTAGTTCTTTTTTAAAACGAACTTTTTGATTATCGATATCTTTTAAGGATATGAGCATTCAGCGTTGATTTTCTTTGTGAAAATTTTTATCACAATTTAATTTTGATAAAAATAAATAAAAGTAATAATTTATTACATTTTTATCACAATATATTTTATTTTAAGTAACATAAAATTTTAGCTATATAAATATTTAATGCCAAAATTAATCACCGCCTTATAATGTGACTTAATAACTTTGACACTTCATAATATCTTAGATATTATAAAAACTATTTTCATAACAGTATCAGTCAGATGATATTTATTATTAGGTCTCATATGTCGTGCTATATGATATCTACCCAGCTCTTTAGGGTAACAAACCTACAGATATACACATATACTAGCTTTTGCCCGTGGCTTCACCCGCGTGAATGTCGGTTTTTCGCTACATGGGAAATTCCGACACAATCATATTATAGATTTATATAAAAAGCCATGTAACCACTTTTACTTGACCTTTCGTATCTAAGCGGCGACTACTAAAACAGGGATCAAGCTGTATCTTCAAATCTATTGGGCCGATTTTGATGAAACATGCCGCGTTAATTAAGTTGCCTTTAAGACTGTAATAGATTAATCAAAATCTACCTGTTGGTTCTTGCGTGAAGTCCGAACAAACAAACAAACAAACATCGATTCAATTTCAGAAGCCTTTAATTAATCGATCTGAGTATTTTGTTATTAAATATCTTTGATTTTCGAAAATTTGACATTTAACATTTTTATAATAGTATAAGATACTATTTTGGCTCACGCATAATGTGTACCTATAATGTGACTGTATTACCTCAATCGATTTTCGAATTTAACTTTACACCATTTGTTCTTAGGTGTTTATTTCCGTTATTTTACATGCGTAATGTATGAAGCCAGGGTGATAACAGCGTCACTTCATCACTTGCCGTGCCTACTATATGAACCAGCTAAGGAATGTACCGGCCTGACGGGCAGTACCGATATCCTGTTATTCGAAGTTTAATGCGAGTTCCGAGACACCTGCTGAGCGTCGAGTTTAAGATAAATTCCTCCCTTTTAAGGAGGAGGCATATGTCTAACAATAGACTCAAAGGTCTGATGATGATGAATATGGTCATGGTGATAAAGATGTGTGTAATAACAATCCACAATGTAAATAATTGCTTAAGTGTGATCTCCGAATCTTCGCTAACGGATCTTTCGCCTAATTCAGATAAGGGTAGTTTGTAGTACGCCTAATCTGCTTTATCTTAAGATAACAGATAGCCATTAACATCTTCGCTCGTCGGAGTTACGCTTAGGGCATTGTTTATGCAACGATGCCTACCTAATGCGTATTAGTCTCACCGAGCTAAATAATATTCAACCAGTCCCGATAAGAATCTTACTCATCGAGATTGGCTGGATTTCTATGCAGGAACTTAAACTTACTTATCCACAATGGTGTATTATATGTGTGTGGTAAGTACTTACACTTATGTGCAATAGTGAATCGTGGATATGGCAAAAGAAGAACGAAAGACGTGTGAAAGGCGTTGGAAATGCGTTCCCTACGGAGTATCTGCGAATTCACGCTAACTAATCGGTTGAGGAATAGCGTGATAAAGAATCGGTATAAGTTGAATTATGATCTAATAACAAGGATTGAAAAAAGGCGTCAATAGTTCGGTCATTTAGACTATGACTGACATACATGACTGTAGTCATTTATGGTTCTCTATGGTGCACGTTCTCGGGGCCGCCCTAAGAAGCGCTGACTGGATGTTGTCACCATGGATATGGGAGCCAATGGACTAACGATTGAGGATGTCAAAGACCGAGCAAAGTGGAGAAAACTTAGTTGGAAGGTGGACCCTGGCAATGGAAGATGGCAAGGGATTAATAACGCCAAGAAGAAGAAGACATTCCGTCATTTAGAAAGGATGAATGAGATTCGAATGATGAAACGAATATACCGGGCAAATTTAAGTGAAAATGTCCGAAGAGGACGCCTAGTAAAAACTTACCTTGATCAAAACAATAATTCTACTCGATATTTACAAGAAATAATAATAACTTGGAGATTTTTACCCACAACATCAGGGAGTACTCAGTCTTTTAGCCTATCCGGCAAATAGACTTAAGTATACGGGTAAGCGACCCCGGCACCCCGAGGTACTATTGTCTCTTCATGCTCCTTCCGAGATAGTAGTATCCTATGTCTTATAGTCCTTTTCCCAAATTCCATATTCTTTCCTTTCTTCTCCACTAAGGAAGTGGCTGACGCGCCGAAAGCTTCATAGACCCTAGATAATGGTTAGCCTTGCAAACACGCAGGGATCTGTTTGAGTAGACCTGTTTTACCCTTGCTTTTTGTGGGAACACAATGAGGATTTTTAACAGTTTTGTACCTTATAAAAATGGCGGCGTCATGGATCGGTACCCGACACGTCTCATTTACCGCGTGGGCGTAAAGTGGGCTACGAATAACCACTCTGCTTATAGCAAGTGGAAAGAAGTTGTCTCTTCCTATCCTAATTCTACGGTAGTACAGTGATCAATATACCCATCTATTACGCGGGAGACCAGGGTTCGATTCCCCGCCTGATAGCCAGAGAAAAAGGCGTGATTGCATGTATGTATTTTCACACACATTGAACTAGTCCCAGATTAAGATTTCCTGTATCTTGGGTACTGGACAACAATATACATGCTTATGTAGATAAATACAATACATAAATAGATAAATATATCCATGACCAGAATACAAACATTTGTGCTCATCACATACATTTTGCTCCTACCAGGAATCGAACCCGGCCCTCACTGGGACAGAAAGCAGGGTCACTGTTACTATGCCAATCTCAAATAAATATATTTATTCATACCTTAGCAATGGGTCATTTATATTAGTGGTCTACTTGCTATAAGCTCGTGGATTCGATACCGGCCCCGTACCATTGAGTTATTTTTAATTCATGTACGGTATACATTATAAACACCAATGTATTCAACGAAGAAGGGTACTTCATGACGAAACCTACATACCTACATGGGTATATGAAGTCTACCAACCCGCACTAGGCCAGTGTGGTAGACTACGACCTACTCCCCCTCCTGATGAGGGGAGGCCCATGCCCCTGTAATGGGAATGAATACGGACTGAAAATGATGGGGATAAAGTTACACGTGGTTGTAGTCTACGTTATTTCATGTTATACATATTGTATAAGATAATTAGTACAGTGATGACGGCACGAGTAAGAATCGTCGAAGAGTCTTACCGTGTAAGTAACGTTGCCACATTATTAATTCAGTGCTAAACTTTGTGATGTGAGAACCCTTCGGTAATATGTGTAGGCATGGGTTAAACTGTCTAGCCCGATTTGATTCCAGTGTCGAGATTTTCAACAATCCGTAATGGAATTATTCAATGATATTGTTTGTTATAATTCATCATCATCATCCCCAGTCCATATCGTCCCCACTACAGGGGCACGGACCTCCCCTGATCAGGAGACGGGGATTAGGCCATAGTCTACCGCGCTGGCCTAGTGCGCGTTGGTAGACTTCATACACCCATGCGGGCATGCAGGTTTCCTCACGAAGTCTTTTACTTTCTCCGTTAAGTACATTGATTATTATTTGTAATTCATGTACGGTCTACATTGTAGACACCAAATAAAGCTTACATAATACACTAATATGTAAATACATAGGATACAAAATAGATTATTACGATAAACGTAAAATATAATACAAAAATATATAAATAATTATTAAAACTGTGAATTTATTGAGAAGACTTGAGATACTTCGCTTAATTAAACATTTAAGAGACGGAATAATAGACATAATATACCAGCCAGCAAACAGTTCAAAGTGATTCCACATAAATACGAATTAATATT
>WUAW01029254.1:0-12058 GCA_017165845.1 Thaumetopoea pityocampa | reverse complement strand
ATGTATGTATGTAGTATGTACTATGATCTCTGCCTACCCTTATGGGATATCGGTGTGAGTGTATGTATGTTACACAATGCGTAAAGGCGGACTTAATGCCTCAGGTATACCCTACCGGTCTACCTTTGGGTAAAAAATATACATATATACTCGTATATAAGCCGTTTGAGATGATTCACTCACGTAATACGCCGGATCAGAGAATACGTCGGTAGGAGATGGCACGATATGGCTGTCCTTGGAGCATGATCTTGGGGCCGCCCTTATAAGCGCTGGCTGGATGTTGTGACCGAGGACATGGAAGCCAATGCGCTTAAGATTAACGATGTCAAATACCGAACAAAGTGAAAGAAACTTAGTAGGAAAGCGGACCCTGGCAATGGAAGCCGGGAATAGTAACGCCAAGAAGTAGAAAATACGTATATTAACAATAAACAAGCAATGTAAGTGATTGTGACGTTTCCGATAATTCACACAAAAGCAGTTTAAGTAACGTTGAAGTGGTTGCAAGAAAGATCTGAATGCGATAGAGAAATGAAAAACTAAATAGGATATCATATTCAACAGTAAAATTAAAAACACTTGGTGATTGATACTGATAGATATCACAAGTAAACAAATCCAAAACAGAATATTAAAAAATCAATTTTAATTTAGGCAATAATGGTATCAAGTCTGATGTAACGTAACTTAAACTAAATTTAGACTCTCCCTATCTCTTTCTAATGCCAAACACCAAAACGTGATAGCAAACATTTTTTGCGAGTACCAACGTACATTTCTGTTAAACGGTACAAAAAATGTTGCGTTTTTGGCTATCTTTAGTCGGTATGTTCCGAGATAGCCTCTAAATCTTTTAATTTTGACGTGTCTAAGCAAAAATGAGAGCAACAAAATTGTAGCTATCTCGTTTTATCGTTTGACATTAGAAAAAAATAGGGAGAGACTTAATTTAGTTGTGTTACCGCAGAACTACAATCAATAACTTCAGAGTGATAGTGAAATATACCAGTCTCTATGAGACACCAAGAAAAAAGTTCCCTAATAGTTTCTTCATACTTACGAACGTATTTAACTTTGCGGTATGAATCCACAAACTACGGAGACCAGGGAGGATTTGGAGTGGGTATTAAATTTTGTACCGCTTCGTCGCCGCCTCTCGTCTTCCTGGTATTATAAAACGCGTTATATTCGTACTGATTTCTTTTCGCCGAGCAAATAAGAATTCAGGGTGTTCGCGGCTCACACCACAATTTTTCGTTTGATATACAAAGTGATCCTCATAAAAGTGAATTTGCGACTTTGCTTAGCTCTTCGCAGTTCGTGAATTTGTTTTTAGAAGAGATAAAACTGACGCTTAAGGGAGTACACTGAATCCTGGCTATAAAATTTATATGAAATTTGAAATATGCACGTTTATTTCACTGCAATAACTTTCAATTAACCGCACGTTGCGCCACGGCTTCCGCGTGATTGATGTCACAGTTAAAGATGGCTCTGCGCAGTTACAAGCAATTCCACTAGCCATTGTTTGGAATCTCTCCTTAATTTTCCGCTAGAAACGTTGGTGGAATAATAAGGCATTTTTAATGAGCCTTTCCCCACTAGTCACAGTAAAGTATTACTGAAACTAGGCGGGACTTTTGAAAATAGTTATTGTGAAATTTCTTTTATTTTTCAATTGGCTTTCGTAATGAAGCTTGGCTAATTCGATTTGATGGTTTAATATGTACTAGAGTTTCTTAAACTGTGGATCACCACCCAGATTGGGGTCGCCAAATAATACTCGCATGAACGCTGTTAAAAGTGACTGGGTTTTCTTAGTAGTGACCTTCAGATCAAATTTTATTTATTTAATTCGAATTTACTGCCTGAACCTTTTTCCTAGAGTGCATTCAATTGGTTGTGAGAATATAGATCATTGATACCCAAAGTGGTCTATATCGGCCCCCAGGGGTCGACGATGACCTGCGAGGGGTCCACGCCAACTGTCAAAAACACATATTTACAACAACGTTATATTAACTATGCTTTTGGGGGTCTATCCAAAAGTGAAAAATATTACAAGTGGTCTACAAGACAAAAAAGTTTGAGGACCTCTGATATAGATGATAAGCTGATTCAGTGAAATTCAATTCCCCACCTGTATCACACTTGGCTTCTAAATAACAAACTTGGCCTACTCTCCTGTGTAGTCGTAGCTGTGAAAGGCGACGGGGGAGCGGAAGTGGGAGGGGGCGGGCGGCGCGAGCTGGTTCACGACAGCTTCCGAGTCCTCTTCCGCTGCGCTGCGCTGAGCGGCTGAACGTTCATACTTACTTCGCGGGACAATCGAACATTACACCGCCATATTGGACAGCGTTATCGGTTATTGATGTTATAGAATGTTGTATAGGAATGTACTTAGATGCAAATGTTACGTAATAATATACTAACGTATGTATATTGCTGGTCTAGTGGTGCCAGAAACAGCTTGCGATCTAAAGGTCGCAGGATCGATTCGAGTCCCATAACAGAGAATTATTTCTAATTCATATACGATCTATATTGTAGATATCAATGTATTATGTTTAACGGAGAAGGAAAATTTCGTGAGAAAACCTTCATGCCCGCATGGGTGTGTGAAGTCTACCAACCCGCAACAGACCAGCATAGTAGACTACGCCCTAATACCCTTCCTGATCAGGGAAGGTCCGTGCCCCTGTAGTAGGGACGAATATGGACTGGGGATGATTATGATGTACTTATATGTTATGGTCTAGTGGAATGACCACGCCAAGTCTTAGATTTCGAGTTCGAATCCAAGGCATGCCCCTCTGACTTTTCGAAATCATGTTAATAGTTGAATAAGCGTGTTAATAGTTTAATAATCAACTATTACTTGATTTAAAAGATGAAGCAAATTGTTGTGAGAAATTCTATATGCCGTAGATATTTTCTCGGCGTCTGAAGCATATCTGGTAGACTATAAACTAATTCCTCTCTCAGGAGACGCGTGTCCTTCAGTGAGACAATATATGGTATAATGTACATATAATTCAATATAAATAATTACTGAGTATCGGAAATCGACAGATAAATAAATATATTGGGAGTCTAGTATTTAACTAGCTTTTGCCTGCGGCTCCGCCCGCGTGAATGTCGGTTTTCTGTTAGCTGGGAAATCCCGACACAATCATAGATTTATATAAAAAGCCTAGGAATCATTTTTACTTGACCTCGTACCTTAACGGCGGCTGCTAAAACAAGGATCAAGCTGTATCTTCAGTTCTACTGTACCGATTTTGATGAAACATGCCGCTGTATTTAGTCGGAATAGTACCTTTAAGACTATAATACTTTTCTACCCGCTGGTTTTTGTATGAAGCCCTAACAAACAAACAAAAATCGACGGATTTGCTTTCAGAACCCCTTAATTAGTGGATCTGAATAGTTTATTTTTAAATATCGATGATTTTAAAAATTTGACATTTATCAATTTTATAATTATAAAGAACAGATAAATAATTAATTACACCCCAAAGCAGATGTTTTATTTGTCTCGATTTTATATTCTTATCTGAAACTAAAGTAATTTGTATCTAAAATGTAGACCGTACACGAATTAGTAATATCTCAGTACGGGACCAGAATCGAATTCACGACCTTTTGATAGCAAGACCTTTCTGGTAGCACTAGGCCTCCAATATACAAACTGTCTAATGTAATATGTAGCTTTTAGCTGCATTCGGTAAATTTAACATAGATATATTGTACATTAACACCTTGGTCAGCAGAAAAAATCTCATAGGATTACCATGGATCGAAGTATTCAAGCTTATTGTAAAAAACTTAACAATGTGGACCAGTATCGATTACCCTTGTTCGACGCATCGTCGGTGTCACTCGAAGGCTGGTACCGTGGTCGAGTCATAACTATTCGGTCTATATCCATAATGTATTAGGTACAGTTTTAAGTGCAGCTACCCTACAACAACTATTACTTTATGATTATTTTAATCTACTAGTAGCAAAGACGTAATCGTTTTAAACTTGATTTAAACTCCAGGTAAATAGTAGCTGTACTTATGTGAAATCCTAACTAATATTATAAATGCGAATGTGAGTTTGTTTGTTTGTTACGCTTTCATGCCTTAACTACTCAATCGATAATCACGAAATTTTGTATACACATTGTAAGGGTACAGAAAAGGACAAAAAGTACCTTTATTTCCGAAAAAAAAAACTGTTTCCGAAAGATAGAAAAAGTAGTTTAAAAAGATATCTATTAATTGTATTTTCAACAGTCTCTGACATGTATTTAAGGACACACAACGCGTACAAAGCCGCGGTTATAAGCTAGTACTATTATAAATGCAAAAAATGTTTGCTGGTTTGTCCACGCATTAATATTTTAGCATGAATATAGCCAGAGTTGGACCGTGATGTCTGCTACTAGTAATCCTGAAAATTGTAGTTACTGGTAATAATTTTACTGTAACAGAACTTAACTAAATTTAGTCTCTCTCTGTCATTTTCTAATGTCAAACACTAAAACGAGATAGCTACAATTTTGGTATGGTCGGTTTTATTAGACACGTCAAAGTTAAGACATTTAAATATGACCGACTATACGCAAAAAAACGCAACATTTTTTTTGTACGGTTTCAAATTTAAGTTGGTACTCGCTAAAAATGTTTGCTAACTCGTTTTGACTGTGTTTGACATTAGAAAACCATAGGGAGAGTCTGAATTTAGTTTAAGTTGTGTTACATCAACATTGATACTACTGTGGTATGTAAATAAATGAGTTTAAAAATGCTGAACGGTGACTGTAGCTAGTTATCGGAATAAATGTGAATTCGATGTTATTATGATCCGTATATCCGTATACAGGGAACAGGTAGTATCTATGTATACTATTATGAAGTTGTTAAATGTCAAATTTTCAAAAATTAAAAATATTAAAAAAAGGTACTCAGATCGACTAATTAACGGCTTCTGAAACCAAATCCGTCGATGTTTGTTTGTTCGGGCTTCACGCAAAAATCAGTGAGTAGATTTTGGTTAAACTATTACATTCTTAAAGATACTGTTCCGACTTAAATAATGCGGTATGTTTCATCAAAATTGGTCCAATAGAATTGAAGATAAAGCTTGATCCCTGTTTTAGTAGCCGCTGTTAAGATACGAGAGGTCAAGTAAAGTTGGTTCAAGGCTTTTTGTATAAATCGATGATTGTGTCGGGATTCCCCATGCAGCGGAAAACCGACATTCACGCGGGCGGAGCCGCGGGCAAAAGCTAGTACACTATACGTACATAGTACAAACAAGCAAATCAGATTCAGTGAACTTTCACTCATGGCGAAGTATTTGCCCGCACACGCGCCGGTATAAAACGGTAACTGGCTTCGAACTTTTTCCCACGGAAACTGACTCTACACTGAGTTTTTTGCGGCACGTTTTTCATTTATGTTTTTGTGTGAATTTAATAATATATTTATCCACAATTTATGAATACCGATTTTCCGCTACACGGGAAATCCCGAAATAATCATAGATTTATATAAAGAGCCTTAAACCTCTTTTACTTGAGCTCTCGTACCTTAACGGCGGCTACTAAAACAGGGATCAAGCTGTATCTTCAATCCTACTGAACCTATTATGATAAAATATACCGCGATATTTAACTCGGAATAATACTTTTAAAACAGTAATGGTTTTACCAAAATCTACTTACTGGTTTTTGCGTGAAGCTCGAACAAATAAACAAACAAACATCGACGGATTTGGTTTCAGAAGCCTTTAATTACTCGATCTGAGAACTTTTTTAAATATCTTTGATTTACAAAATTTCACATTTAACAATTTTATAATAGTTTTTTTATGCACTATATGTAAATGTATACATGTAAATGCAATAGAGTGTTTGTTGGGTTGTCCTCTTTTTACACAAAAACATTTTTACACGAATATTGCCAAAGTGGACAGGTTACCGTTTATTTATTTATTTACATTTTATACACTAATGGCATATGGGCCGACTTAATGCCTGAGCCATGAAGAATTCAGTATGAATAGGGTAAATAAAAATAATATAAAATTTTAGTTTATTTTTATCATTTTGTGTTTACATAATAACAGCTGATATTAGTTATTTTTAATGTCATATTGATTTGCCAGTCATAATTATATTTTGCTATACTGTTTTATTTGAAAAAGTTTACGCATATGGTTATTGAAAACATAATTCGTGTATTGAAGTGTGTCTACTAGGATAATTACGCTACATACATCATCATCATCATCATTTCAATGTGTTTTTTTTTAATATCATAAGAGGCATTATAAAACTAGACACAAAATAATGTAAAAATATATCAACATTTCTTATTATTAATTATACTGATTTAATGACGACTAATTGGCACAGTAAGGAGTGACTCTGCTTTCTGTGCCGATGAGTCCCGGGTTCGAAGCATGGTAGGGAAAAATTTTGTGTGATGGGTACAAATGTTTTTGTCCGAGTCATGGACGTATTTATCTATTGATATATAGTATTTATCTATATAAGTATGTATATCGTTGTATAGTACCCAAGATATAGGGAATCCCTGATTGAGACCAAATGTGTGTAAGGTATTCAGAATATTATATATTATATTTCACAAAATTTTCAGCCATTTTTATAATTCTAAAATATGTAGTACATATCTCAGTAGAAACATATCGCAACCCCATAATGATAACACCAAAATGAAATGTGTTATTGATAATAGTGATAAGTAACCGACAAATGACTTATTGAAAATGTTAGCTTGTGTATGTCAACCAATGGAGACAGCTTTATTGTTCAAAGGAGGCCCTCCTGTTTCTATGGGACCACTTCGTACGTGCAAAATTCGCCATAATAAAACTGTTACCATGGAACCCATCAAATTATTACCAACCGATCGACGATATAGTGACGATTTAAAAAACAGTTCACCCTTTCTCGCCTCCTCACCATCGTATATAAACGTCTCAGGAAGCTTACTTAATCTGAGGAAAATTGAACGAAATGCTAAATCAACGAAAATCCTAGTTAACCCCGTATGCTCTGACAGCGTTGGTACAAGCGATGACAGCAGTCGATCTAAGAATGCCAAATCGAAATGGAATGGTAAGAAAAAACGTCTTAAGTCTGAAATCGTTTCGAAAAATCTCAAAAGAGAGGAATATAAACGTGATAAAAGTGACCCAGTTAGCAGAGGCGATGGTACAGATGATAAAAAGTCGATATCTTGTTTCAAAATCAAATCCTCCCAGTCCAAGTCACGTTCGAACGAAGATCACAAATCCGGTAAAGAGAACTGTACTAATGAAAATGTCAGTAATTTAATGAATGTCGAGGCTCCTGATATTATCAACCATTACAGAAAAAGTTGTGAAGGGCTTTTTAAAGACGAATGTACTATGACCGATCAAAATTGTTTGAAAACTCGGCAAGTGGATACAGCAGAAACTGATTGTACTCTAGAAGTTAAGGTGAGTAAGCAATGAGTAATTGTAGCCAATAGTTTGTATTTAAATAACTATCTGCAAGCGCGTTCCGTTGTGATAAATCTAACAAAAATTTAAGTCATCTAGAAATTATAATCGGAGTAAAAAAAATTCACGATTCAGTTATAATATAAATATATTTGGCTTAAATCAATTAAGAAAACGTAATAAATGTAACAATAATTAATTGTGTTAAAACATTTTCAACCAGTTAAATCTAATCAAATTAAAACTGATCGTTTCTTCAGAAGCACACCACTGGAACTCCAATACAATCAGCTCAAGTTGTACACTGAATCGTATTCATTACTAGCGTTTCAATCGAGTCCACAGTGCATCTCAATCTGTACGGTAATGACAAATTAGTACACGCCGGGATTGGAGTTGCCTTGAATCCTTTTCATCGTGGATTTTAAGTGTGAACAGATGGTAGCCGTTATAATTGACTGGATGTGTTTTCTTTTTTTCGGCATTGAAATATGTTTATTTATCTAGCTATAGAATATTGTTTTGTGGTGTCGGCATAATAATGGCGATGTTCGGTCTCTTCTTATGGATGCTGTGAGAACCAGTTAAGCTAAGAGATGTACCACAATGATCGGCAGCACCGTTACCTGTTCTTCAAATCAGTAATCCTGTGGATCAAAATCTACACGTTTACGATGTCAAATGTGCCCATTAAAGCAGCCCTACTTTAAATCCCTTTATAAATCGATTCTTTATCGAATCCATAAAACTATTATTCCCGAAAAAGGCTTTTCGCTTAGTTGGATATTTCATCGGTATTCTGTTCAAAATCGTAAATGAGTTTAATATCGGCATTTGCATAAACATTAATATTCTATCCAATTTTGTGCTGCTAAGTATTTTAAGCTTAATTTATTTCGATTTTAGACAGAGTTTTGGGCGATTAGATTATGATTTGATGTTTTTATTGGATGTAGAAAATAAATTTGTAGTCAATCTGATAGGAAATGACTATTGTGGCATGTGGATATTTTTACAAGATACGAGATAATTTGCTATACTGTCGATGTAGATGGCATTGGTATTAAAAGAGTGTATTATTTCCTGACCACTCTCAGGTTGTAAATTGTCATACTTCCTTTACTTGTAATTGTGGGATATATCAAATCGTATAACAGGAACATAACACTCGCTCAGAGCATTATTAATTTGCAGTAAAATAAAGGCAAACTAAGATCATTTTAATAGGCCAGTGTCAAAACACTTCATCAAAATAACTTTCCAACGACGGCCACGAAATATTATGATTTTTTTTTTCAAAGTTATAATGACACAATTGGACAACTTTTTGCAGCTACTAAATATAAATTTAACTAGCTTTTGGCTATGGCTCCGCCCGCGTAAATGTCGGCTTTCCGCTAACTGAAAAATCCGGAAATAATAATAGATTTATATACCGCCATAGACCACTTGAGCTCTCCTACTTTAATGACTACTACTAAAACAGGGATCAAGCTGTATCTTCAATTCTACTGGACCGATTTTGATGAAACATGCTGCAGTATTTAAGTCGGAATAGTACCTTAAATGTAATAGGGTGAGTAAAATTACCCGCTGGTTTTTGTATGAAGCTCGAGCAAACAAACAAATATCGACGAATTTGGTTTCAGAAGCCGTTAATTAGTCGATCTGAGTAGTTTTTTTTTAAATATCTTTGATTTAAAAAAATTGATATTTAACAATTTTATAATGAAAAAGATAATTTTACGATTTGATTGGTAAACCTTTCTAAATATAATAATCTAATAGATGTCAAATGCGGCGTATTAAAGTGGGCTAAATTATTAATTAATAATTAAGGACTTATTACTTAATAAAAGATTACACTATTTCTATTCAACCGGCAAGCTGTTTTGTAATCAAGACACTTTTGTCTCAAGGATGGAGGTAGTATAAGTTTTTTGTCTCATTCATACATACGTATATAACTACTTGTCCTGACTGACTGATTCATCAACGCAGAGCCTAAACCGCTAAGGCTACAAACTTGAAATTTTGGCAGTTGATGCCTTTTATGTTGTAAGCATCCACTAAGAAAGGATTTATGGAAATTTCACCCCTAAGGGGGTAAAATAAGGGATGAACGGTTGTCTGGAAATCCGTCATTTACAAAGTAAGCACAACGAAATTTAATATACCTGCTTCTGGTTAGAAATAAATGTACACGTATATCGGCATTTTCCAAAATTTCCCCCCTAACGAGGTGAATTAGCTTAGTAATTTTAGCCCCAAAATGGAACACTGCTAACGTCATTTTCAAAGAGCTAAGACCCTTAAAAATAAAAATTAAAAAAAAAAACTAAACACTCGAGCGAAGCCGCAGAGAACAGCCAGTACTTTATAACAATCCTTTATGCAGTTACAATACTTGCATTGCATAAAAACAAGAAACAGTAATAATTACGATTCTCGCTCTTTCTTTTTCATACCTATACAGCAATGATGTTTCCTATTCTTCATCTTCTTTTTTCATAATTCGATATTTGTTCTTTCTTCTTATTGATTCCCACGTTAGTTGCCAGGGTTTGCCTAAATTCTAGCATTATCCTAACATAAGTCAATGTTAGCTGTTATTGGAGCAAATGCGTATCATGTATATCATTATAGCTTAATTTTGAAAAAAAAAAAGAAATGACGTTATTTCTTCAAGCACCTATAATCCCTGCTAAAATCCACCGTGTTATATACCTTTCTGAAGTTATGGAAATATTATTGTGCTCGAACAAGGTTTGAACTGCAGACCCGTGAATGGTCGTATCCACTAAACCGCCCATATTTGTGGCAAAAATATAATATTTGTAATAATACATAAAAAAAGCCTTTAAAATATTTTTAATTTATGAATTACTTGGATTGTCCTAATTACCGTTGTCCAATTTTGGCGTTCTATTAAATTCTGTTCTTAATGCACTTCAACCAGGTTAGTCACTTCAACCAGATGTTAGAAGCGTACTGATCAGTCATTGTAAATGTTCCAACAGAGTAGCTGGATTTATGGGAGGCTCTGTATTGATAAGGTCTCCTGTGTATCCACACTGGAGTTACGGCTAACGGGAATTCGTACGGAACACCGGTACAATTGAAATATACTTTTATTAGGAGAACGATCGGAGCTTTCAAACAAATCACTGGTTTATTTACGAGTAAAGCTCCAAATAAGAAAAATATTGAAATTGCTACTACATACATATACTGTTTGTTTGTTCAAAGGTGGCGTTCCTTTGTATATATATATATAAAAGCAACGTATAAACGTAATGGTATCTATTCAAAGTGGGATTCTCTCAAAATGTACGTCACTGGATTCCTTTCTGCATATAAATACATTTGGTTGCTTCAAGTGTTATAAGCCGCATGAAGTTTTGTTAAGAATAAGATGGAAATATACGCTTCAGTAGGTTGATCAATAACTATTTTTTTTGGATATTTAATATTAAGTGATAGAAATGTCTTTTAATTTATTTGAATCTAAAATTCAGTAGTAGCCAGTGCCAAAGAAAATAAATGTCAATATTTTATCGATGTATAAATGTGACAGCAGTTTTATTTATGTATGATTAAATTAGAGAAAATTGGGAGTTTTTGGTGGCAACCCGAGTTTAACATTATTTGAAGTTTTATTTTAGTGTTTTGTATTAGTTTGTTCTAATTCATGAAATTGGTATTGTTTTGTGTATCTATCGTTAATAATCGTGAACAATACTGATACATTGAAAAAAAAAAACAAATTGTGATTGATGATGCAAAGTAGTCGTATTTTTTTTCAAGGCAATAAGCCTGTAGGAACTTTTGTCTTGTCAACGTGGTAATCGTTGAATTGATGTCAAAACTCTCAAGAGGCGATAAAATGGGATACAATAGCATTTTACTAACTTGTGAAAATTATATGACTACATCACACAAGGCTGTATGAGTTTGAATCCCTTTGCCTGCCCTGTAAAAGGGAAAACAAAAATAGAGTAGATCGTATTTCACATAGTTATTAAATATTTATCTCTTTTCTACGAAATGTGTTTTATAATGAATTGCAACTTATTTTTGGTAAAGCGACATCTTATTCTACAACTGCATACTGGTGTGCGGAATTTAAGCGAGACGAAACCATCTGTTCTGTTTGTCAACCGCCATTACCGGAGATAGTGTTAAAAAAAATTGAGAAATTGTTAAGACAGATGAACGATGACAGCACCAAAATTGTAGCTATCTCGTTTTGGCGTTTAACATTATAAAAATATAGGGAGGGACTAAATTTAGTTATGTTCTGTTACAACAGAATCAGCGCCTCTGTTGCCCTCTGCCCTGGTATATTCCTTCACTGGTTCCCAAAGCATCCACTAATCATCATACCGGTTAGTTACAGCTGTCATTTTAATCATTCGTCAAAAAACATTTATTGTAGGATAACACACATAGCGTTTAAAAATGTTCGTATAATAACCACTTGCTTTTTATTATTATCTGAGGACATAAAAACCCAATCTGTGTTAGTTATTTACTATTTTAAATACAT
>WUAW01029248.1:0-15531 GCA_017165845.1 Thaumetopoea pityocampa | reverse complement strand
ATTAAGCCGCGGGAACGCAATGAGGAACTTTAACATTTTTAACCTTATAAAATGGCGGCGTCGTGGTTCACTACCCGACACGTCTCGTTGCCCGCGGTGGCGAAATATGGGCTGCGGATAGCCACTCTGCTACATTGAACGATCGTAGCAGGTGAAAGTGGTTTCTGCCTACCCCAAAGGGAAAGAGGCGTGACTGTTTGTATGTATGTAGTATGTACTATCGTCTCTGCCTGCCCTTATGGGATATCGGCGTGAGTGTATGTATGTATGTATGTTATGGACACTTTTTTTCACACACATTGATTTAGCCCCAAATTAGGATTCCCCGTGTCTTACTAAGTCTATTGTTGTAACAGACAATGATATACTTATAAAAATAATATAAATGCTAATACATCTATACTATTATAAAATTGTTAAATGTCAAATTTTCTAAATCAAAAATATTATTAAAAAAGACTACTCAGACCGACTACTTAAGCGCTTCTGAAACCGAATCCGTCCATGTTTGTTTGTTCGAGTTTCACGCAAAAACTTGCTGGTAGATTTTACTTAAACTATTATATTACAGTCTTAAAGGGAATATTCAAACTTAAATACTGCGGCATGTTTCACCAAAATTGGTCTAGTAGAATTGAAGATACAGTTTGATCCCTGATTTAGTAACTGCCATTAAGGTACGAGAGCTCAAGTAAAAGTGGTTCTAAGAATTTTATATAAAAATCTATGATTGTTTCAGAATTTCCCATATAGCGGAAATCAGATATATTTGGGCAAAAGCTAGTATTTAGATAATCCACAACTCAGGTACTTTGTGCTTATCACACAGTTTGTCCCCACCAAGATTCAAACCCGGGCCCGATTGGCACAGAAAGGAGGGTCACTGCGACTGAATCAATCAGTCGTCAAAATACTTGTGTACGTAAATACTGGCCTTTACACGTAAATACTTGTTTTTACACGTAAATACTGGCCTTTACACGTAAATACCGGCCTTTACACACAAATACTTGCCTTTACACGTAAATACTGGCCTTTACACGTAAATACCGGCCTTTACACACAAATACTTGCCTTACACGTAAATACTGGCCTTTACACGTAAATACCGGCCTTTACACATAAATACTTGCCTTTACATGTAAATACTGGCCTTTACACGTAAATACTGGCCTTTACACGTAAATACCGGCCTTTACACATAAATACTTGCCTTTGCACGTAAAGACTGGCCTGTACACGTAAATACCGGTCTTTACACACAAATACTTGCTTTTACACGTAAATACTTGCCTTTACACGTAAATACCGGCCTTTACACACAAATACTTGCCTTTTCTCCACTGTCCGAGGGTAGGTAGAAGGTGAGCACAGTGAGAAAGGATATTCCCATGCAGGGGATGATGATGTTGACGGTGTAGAAGAGGGTCTTCCGGCGCATCGTTATGTTGAACGTGATGTCCAGGTAGGGCTCGTCGCAGCACGTGTAGAATTTTTCGTTCCTGTACCAAATATAATATAAATTAATGTCTAAATTAGCTAATTCATGCGACTTTGTATGCATGGTTCACTATATTTTCAATATATTCAATTTACAGAAAAAACAACTTAAAAAAATTAAAGCAAAATATACTTTAACAAAATTTCAACAACAACAACAAGCCACTCTGAATGCATAGTTCTTTATAGGAAATGGTTTCGTAAAACTTTAATAACTTTATTTTTTTAATAGGACCAATCTATAGCTAAAAAAGTGTTTGATTGTAATACATCCAATAGCTTTTGCATAATGCACGATAAACAGGTATCATTGTATTTATATACGAGTAGATTCCATTCGACGGTTTGTTGAAATCGACTGTTGGTCATAGGCCTCTCAAGAAAGATGTCTATCATATCGTGAATACCTCCGACGAATTTTGCTGCCCTCACAGGTGGAGATGGAATGATGCGAGGAGAGCAATAACATTAGCCTGTTAAAGTCAACAAGGTGGACATTTAATTAAAGGGATTGCAATTAAAGGGCGTGCTATAAGTTCCAAACTACGCTGCTGCTGTACTCTGGAGATCTCCATGAAGTTAGTTGAATTACATAATAGTGCTGCTGCCCATTATACTCCGGAGTATTCCTTAATCGCTTCTCGCGTCATCAGCGGGAATAATTTAATTCTTCTGTTATTAATCTATATACATACATAAGGTATCGCATTAGAGTAGGCAGAGGTTACAGTTCACCACATACTTCGACCTTGACACATTTTTCTCGCCTCATCCACATTCATACATCTTTTCATACACTTTCGTCGATTAAGGGAGCTATGAACTTGTCTTTTTTGCATTGATCTATTAGATATATCTATTAGATATATGGTTTAAGCTTTTTGAAATAAGTTGTTGATTTGAACAAGATAGGTTCTTCCTGGGCGCCCTCTTCCGTCACTTCCACATACATTTGCTCGGTATTATATATTCGTTTTGTCATTTTATTATAATAAAATAATCTATATAAAAATAATAATATCGGAGTAGAGTCGAGAGAGCATTACGCTCAAAAGAGGATGCGGGACGTAAGCGGTGAGTGGGCGGTACGTGATGGTGGGAGCAAGAGATCGTACCGTTTAAAGTCCAATAACATTTCTCCGTCCGTTGACCACTCTTCAAATTTAACCTCCTTATTGCTTCTTGTGTGCCACCGTTTTCAGGGACCTATTAATGTATTTGAATTACGAGTAACTGTCTGCCCATTTTATCCGCGTTCATTTTACACAGTTAGGCCTCCATAGTCCTTTATATAGCCCGCATTTGTTGTTGACGAATATTATAATTATCCTTTATTGTATTTGGAACTTGCCTTTGAGGTTATCCACAAACGAAATGAGTAATCAACCATGATTATTACAATAGTTGTATCGTTAACGATCTGACAGCGAAGAACTTCGACCAACACCTTTATAAGCTACCCGCTAAGCAGATGGACGAGGATGGCTGTACATTTGAACAGGGCGCATCTTATGAGAAGTGAGGACAGTTTAGAGCCCTAGCCACTGATAGCATGGGGTTTAGATCATCATTTTTGTATAATATACTTGCATATAAAAAATATGATTTAAGTTTATTTTATGAAAAAAGTATTTGATAAATATATATGTATATAAACTATAATATAATAAAATTGTAACTGGGCCAAATTTAGACAATGAATATTTTTTAAGGAAGGCTGACCATGACCACGGTGATCTTGGCGAAGAGTCGTGCGTGGACTAGAGGAAGGTTCTTTAGAGCGTTTACTTTTTACGATCCCAAATTTTATGATTTACTTCCCAAAGACGTTCTTCGCGCGGTCAATAATTCATATTTATTCTCATTAGCTCGTTCTTTTTTTTGTTTTAAGATTTTATTTTGGTTTATTAATTTAAACAATATCAGAATGTTGCTCTTCAAGTTTTCTTTTCCTGTCTAAGTCCTCCTCGTGTAGCTAATAATAACTAATTGCAATATATATTCGTATCATGTTAATAAACACCCGTGTATACTATTTATATTTTTACTAACTTATATTTTTTAGGTAAGGGAATATTTAGTCGTTTAGCTTATCCGGCAAATAGACTTAAGTATACGGGTAAGCGACCCCGGCCCCCCGAGCTACTGCTGTCTCTTCTTACTCCTATATCCTATATAGACCTTTTCCCAAATTGCATATTCTTCCTATCTCATGCTCTTTCCTTTTCTTTCCACTGAGCCGTGGGAATACAATGAACTTTAACACTTTTGAACCTTATAAAATGGTGGCGTCGTGGATCGCCATTCGACACGTATCATTTCCCTCGGGGGCGAGAAGTGGGCTACGGATAGCCATTTTGCTACATTAAACAAGTGTAGCAAGTGGAAAGAAGTGGTCTCTGTCTACAATTCTTCGGTAGTAAACTGGTCACTATCCCCGCTGGTTACGTGGGAGACCAGGGTTCGATCCCCGCCAGATAGATAATGAAATATGACTGTATGTATGCATGTATATATTTTCCTACTTTTCAGTATATCGACTAACTCATTTAAAATAGTTCAAATACCCATTGACAAAATGTTTAACTAACTGACTCTAAATTTTAAAGTGAAAAACAAACATTGTATGTATTGGCAAAATCATCGATAGTCGATGGAGCCATCAACTCAAACAAAGAAAGAAAGAACTTACAAAATCGTAAGTTCGTGTAAATTTTTAGTGTAAATCGTAAAAACTTTAAAAGAATATGGAAATGAATGTACGAGTACATACCGTCGTCCCAAGGAAACTCATTTTACATTGCAAAGAGCAGTTTATGCCGAGAATCCGTCAATCAAACGAGGGTTTATGTTATGTTAATACAATTTATAAGGCTTCCGTCAGGACATCGTCGTAATATTATATAGGTAGCTGAAATACGCGACTGTGTTCGCAATAAATTTATGATAATTTGTAGTCTTTGTCCGTCCCTAGTAACATATTTTGGTGTTGGTATAGATAGTTCAATAAATAAAATAAAATAATAAATGATTCCATTCGAGGACTGTGTTGTTGTGAACTGATAATAATATTGATGCCTGTGTTATTATAATGGGAATCCTACTAATAAGAGCGCTACCCGTAACAGGACACTGTAAAATTAAACTGACTGTAAACATAGTCGTATGATAACCGCACCTACACGCCGTCGAGTCGTTCACCCTTTGAACGTAATCCCAATATATAGAGTACTCTACGAAATAAAAGTAACAATTTCTATGACGATACGAATGTGATCCATAATGACGGCGATAATTACGTCAATAGTTATAGGTCGAAATGTGGCAGGAGTGGCAGTATCGAAAAAGGGAAGATCTTCCGACCAGACGGGTGTTATGTCTGCCACCGCCCCGACGGTAGATGTCGGGACGTTGTGTATACGCTAAATGGCTATTAAATTTCATTCGCGTGATTCAGACTGCTAATGTCGTCACTCAAGAGCTGCGCCATCCGTTGAGGATGTGAGGTACTATGGAGTGAAGTAGTCGCCACAGTTTCCAACGAGCGATATCTACTGGCTTGTCAAATTTTTAAGCAATCTGTTTAGCGGTTGAAATTTGAAGAGGTGTCAAACAAACAGACAGGTATACAATAATTATCATCATCAGCTTTTGGACCGACCGTTGGAAAAACCGACATTTACGTGGGCGGAGCCGCGTGGAAAAGCTAGTAAATCTGTAAAGTTACATTACTTTGTATTTTATCCATCCATCCAACGGTTATCTGGAAGAGATCACATATCATCGCCATCAGCTCGTGAAAGTCCACTGCTGGAAAATAGCCTCTTCCACTTAAGGGAGGATTTTGCCATGATCTCCAAGACTGACAAAACCGTTCCTCAAAAAAAAATGAGTGCCGCAAAAGGTTAACAGCTATTGTAATAGCATATATTATTCAACTGAACACGTCTTCTTAAAAGAATCATAACTCTTCTAAGAAAAATTGTAGATAACCATTCTCAAATGGATTTCACAGAGCAAGAGTAGTACTAGATGATATAATTATTGAAATAAAGCTAAAAATTTCGTATAGCTTGTACATAATCTTAAAAGTGTCCTAAAACGCCATTCTTTTAAGTACATGACCTCAAATATCTCGAATACTTGGCGTAATGGGTCGATTCTGAAATTTTCGAATTCGGAATTTAGGCAAAAAAAAAACACTTCGGAAATGATTTTCAGCTTTGGAAGAACCTAAGATCTGTGGCAAGAACAAAACCATATAGACCTCTGTTATCAGTTAAGATTGTTGGTATTACGACTATACATATAGTCAAACTGATAAAATAATCAAACTGACTATTTAGTCAAACTGGCTAAATAGTACATTTATGTTTTTAAATCAGACGTTATTTCGGAGCGAAATTCTGTATACATTTAGTTACAAAATTTTATATTAATTTTCAGAAATAAACATTACAACCTCTTCAAAAAGATAAAACCAAGTTCGCGGTACAGAGAAAGAGGCATTTTATCCGAAATATTTATAAGGAATACGGCATTTTTCCATATAATATTCGGGTTTATGTCAAATTCGTGGAATAAAATCGGTACAGAGAAAATATAGGCGGTTTATTTGCATGCGGCTTGACCTCGCAATGATTGTAAGCTTACGGGTGTGACCTAAGACAGCAATTCGTCATCTGAACTAACTACATGGACACAATGTCTGTAATAAATGTAGATCTTGATTTAAAATCGAAATAATGGTCGTGTGTGTGTGTGTGTGTTTTTGTGTGTGTGTGTGTGTGTGTGTGTGTGTGTGCGCGCGCGTGTGCGTTTGCGTGTGCGTGTGTGTGTGTGTGTGTTTGTGTGTGCGNCATGCGGCTTGACCTCGCAATGATTGTAAGCTTACGGGTGTGACCTAAGACAGCAATTCGTCATCTGAACTCACTACATGGACACAATGTCTGTAATAAATGTAGATCTTGATTTAAAATCGAAATAATGGTCGTGTGTGTGTGTGTGTTTTTGTGTGTGTGTGTGTGTGTGTGTGTGTGCGCGCGCGCGTGTGCGTTTGCGTGTGCGTGTGTGTGTGTGTGTGTTTGTGTGTGCGCGCGTGTGCGTTTGAGTGCGCGTGTGCGTTTGAGTGTGCGTGTGTGTGTGTGTGTGTGTGTGTGTATGTGTGTATGTGTGCTATTTACTGTAACATAAGTGACTACAAGAAATATAAGCTATCAAGCCTTTTATTTAACAATACTTATATAGATAATTACAACACATAAATAAATAAATATGTCCACGACTCGGATAGAAACATTTGTCATCACACAAAGTTGTCGGGCCTCATAAAAAGCAGAGTCACTGCTGCTGTACCAATAAGTCGTCGTGATCATAACGTAGATTGTAATGCTGCCTAGAAGAGTATCTTCAGCGATAAAGGCGCCCATTGTAATGCTTTTCGTATTTGTTTTATTCTTCTGTAATTTATTGTTTTGTTGTGTCAATAAAGACTTATCTGTTTATCTATCTATTGTACAAACCTGACGGCAGGCACCTCCAGTATGTCCCATTCGACGGACATGTAGAATTCGGAGAGGTCGACACCCACGGAGACCACGTTGCTGCCGGCTTGCTCGTCCATGTGACGCAGGTCCACCTGTGCACACACGCGCTCAGAAACACCAACATCTCGCACCTACTTTGCCAACATACGCTTATATACTGCGTATTAAATATACGTGACACTATTCTGTTTATAGCAGTTAAAAAAAATCAGATTATATTATTAAACACACATGCAGAACTTTTACTTTGCACGTACATAAAAATAGTAGATTATATTATTAAACAAACGCGCAGAACTTTTACTTTGCACGTACATAAAAATAGTAGATTATATTATTAAACACACGTGCAGAACTTTTACTTTGCACGTACGTAAAAATTCTCAGATTATATTATTATATACACGTGCAGAACTTTCACTTTGAACGTACATAAAAATATCAGATTATATTATTAAACAAACGTGTAGAACCTTTACTTTGCACGTACGTAAAAATTCTCAGATTATATTATTTTATACACGTGCAGAACTTTTACTTTGCACGTACGTAAAAATTTTCAGACTGTTTTTAAATACACGTACAGAACTTGTACTTTGTACAGAACTTATACGCACAGAACTTGTACATGTTTTAACTTTAGCTAATGTAGTAAATGATATGATAATTTAATATTTCCACAATATAATTAATGTGGAAATATCCCTTTTTTTGTTACAAATCAAGTAAAATAGATATCGGTATATTCATGTATTTTGAGATATCTGTAATTTTACTACTCTAAATGTGATGATTGAATATAATTATAATAATTTTATCATAAGTATAAAATATTTTTTTTGTTAAGTATGACTAAAGATTTATAAAAAATTTAGAAAAAATACACACCAATAAATAATTTGAGAAACATAATAATGAGAAGTAAATAAGGTTAGTATATTAATATCATTAATTATTTAGGTACTGTTATGAATACGCGTTTAGGATGATGCATGTTAGCTCTACATTATGTAACTTGATGGAGAATATAATGAGTGCGTAATAGTTAAATATTTCACAGTAATAATCCATGTTATTACTTTATATTAGATTGTAACTTATTATGAAAGTGTGTTATGCTGTTAAATGAATTTACTGTGACATAACCACAATTATATGCTCCAACATAAGGTTAATTTTATTTTATTTAACAATTTATTTTATGGTTTATATATCGTCTTATATTAGTCATCAAAATTATATAATGATTTAATTGATACATGCATCCTGTCACACAATGTGTTCATAATTATGTCCCTTAGTATCGTGTCTCGCACACTTTACGGAACAACTAACAAACAATTTCTTATTGATCCGCTGCTCCAAGGTGACCATCGCACTGATGCCCCTAAAATACCATCACAGAGTGTGCCAAGTGGGATGTACCTGGATACAAGTTGAGAACAAACCATTAAGGATAAATTGACACATTAATCTTGAATGTAGACACGTCACAACAATATTTCGATTCATGCGAAGAACTAACAACGCGAAAACACAGAGAACACCGACTATGACAAGTGACCGTGGAGTGGTCGGCGAGAGGTAACGGGATGAGGGAGATCTCTTTATTTGGTTTTCAACGCGCTCCTCGAACTAGCGCGCTATTTCTCGTCTGTCCGTCGGATCTCGGGAATAGCGCACTTCGTTCATAACGACTCGTCAAAAATCTGATAAGGAGGTCGAGGTGCCGGCTCCGCCGCGCGTAGTGTGTCGCACGGCCGCGGCGTCTCTCACGCCGCCGTCCCACGCCAACAGGTACTGTCGCCGCTGACAAACGGTTGGCTCAGTCCCACTTGGCGTAAGGCGTCAGCGTCGCCAATGTTCATATAGCATGCAAGGCCCACGTCACCGACGGCACCGCCGACCATTGGGTGCTTTGCTTCGATGAGAGTTCTACTTTTAGATAAAATTTGTTGTAATGTGGACTCCGTGTTTTATTCTGAGGGGATCGTTAATTTTCATAGGTATGATATCATGCAATGGTCTGATGGCGACGTCATACTAGTGTAGCAAGTAGAGTCGCTAATAGGGAAAGGTATAAAATATGCACAATGATGACTAATTTATGCTCGACAGTGTACAGAGCAGCGATTGTGACTTTATCATTGATATCGCGTGCTGTGCTTACCCTGTTCGCGTGTAAGGTATCATGTGAAGCTGTGTCAGAGCCGCGGCCTTCGGCAGCGAGCGACCGCCGTGATCGGGAATGCAAGTGATCCGGAGACAAGCAAGAGTCATGCGGTGAGGAGTATACATCGACCTGGGGGCATGCAACAAGCTCGAGGGGCAGAGTGTCTGTGTGTACGTGTGGCGCGAGCGGAGCCAGCTACGGGAGGGTGTGAGTGCTCCGGCGAGGCCGCCCCGCGCACGACTTTCGAGCGCTAACTTAACAAACTGATGTTCACGTTGTTTGTCGTGTGCGCGGGAAACCTCACACGGAACGGTGTCTCGGACGGGAACGGGTCTAGTGAATATTATTGCATCCCATATCACCAGCATTCAAAATTTTATACCTTTCCGTGTCGAGCGAGGAAGGCCGAACGAACTAAGTGGGCCGGCCGAGGATTATCTGGAGCATTCGTGATCACGCACGTCGACATACCGCTACTCCACATACTCTCAACATCACCATCACAATAGAAATGAAAACTTGCAACATATCAGAGCTAAGGGCGCGCGCAGACGGGGGCGCGCGCTCGGAGCCTGCGCCGAGCGCGCGCCTCCGCCGTCGTCTCTACGCCGGCGTCGCCGTTGCAGTCAACATGTAAAAGTGAGTCATACCACATGGACAGAAAAAGTAACAATTACACGACGAATTACGTTCGAGCCACAAGCTACTGCATGGACATGGGCGTGGGCGGCGGGCCCTACGCTACGGCCCGCGCGGCACCAAGCAGCGTACAGCGGGGCGTCACCTTGAAGCCGTCATACGTCCAGCTGCCTAACTTAAGCACACAGGTTTGCACGTCGTAAGGAAAGAACTCGACGTCGATCGAGCACGAGGACTTATAGACGGCGGGCGGCTGCCACACCACCATTCCGTTGTAGTAGACGGTGGCCTTGGTCATCAGCGTCACCTCGTAGTTGCCGTCAGCGCTGCGGACAAACAGAGCGGTGAGCGAGGGCGGCGACGGAGCCCCGCGCAATTACCTTGAATCCGTCGTACGTCCAGCTACCGAACTTAAGAACGCACGTTTGCTCGTCGAAAGGAAAATATTCCACGTCTATTTCGCAGGAGGACTTGTAAATGGCAGGCGGTTTCCATTCCACCAGCCCCTGATGGTAGATGGTCGCTTTGGTCGCCAACGTTACTTCGAAGTTGCCGTCGGCACTGTAATGTTAACGCAGGTTACAAGCCGTCTCGCGGCTCATCGCCCTCTCGTGTGTCGCCGGGTGCTTCGGTCTGTGTCGTGTGAGTGGGTGCCGCTGTGTCGCGTCTGTGTGCGCGCCCTCCCGAGCCCCGAGGACTCGGGTGCACTAACGTTCTAACTGCGAGTGTGGTGAGTGGTACATACTGGCCAGGAGCCGGTATATTATGTAGTAGTCGATTAGTGCGTTTGTTAAACTCGTATCAAAGATAAAATTAATATTGTGCACAATGTGCGCAATTAATGTTTTATACTTACATTTATTAGATTTACTTTTAATGGTAGGCCATAATTACCTATATATAGGGTAGATAAAGAAAATATCAATATATAAGGCAATATATAAAATATCTCAGTTGATAATTGATTAAGTTTTGCTTATATTAGAATCCTTTTTAGGGTTTTTTTTAACGGATAAACATATTTATAACACTCACATTAATCACGATAGCAAATACAAAGGCACGACTTGCAACATCAACTATTGCTAGCATTAAGGTACAACTAGTTCAGCGACTAGGTTTAAATCAACGATGCTTTATAGCTAGCTTGACTTTCACTAAGTTGCTTTGCCCGTACTATCTTTAAATACGTTATACAACACAACATGTAACATTTAAAATACAATCATGCATTAACAACGAAACATTTTAATGTTTGGTTTAAACAATCAAATTAATCGCCGATTAATTGAATGTTGAAACATGCAACAAAATAAAAATCGTAATGAAATTATAGTCGAAAATGGCGGTCATATGAATCGTATGTATCTATAATGATAACTAACAAATTATGGCTTTCGGATGGAAACGTGATTTTCATAAAGCTTTTTCCGATCAAATGAAATGTCTATTACGTTTCAGGTGGAAGCAAAAATGTGAACATTAGAAGTTGGGGACCGGCACAGGAAGGGCCCAGAAATAAGTAACGATTGCTTCCCTAACCATTTATCAAAGTCGGACGGCTCAAGGCAAGGTGCCGAGTGGGACAAAATGAATGTCAACTACAATACAGAATAAACCTCCCGGAAATATTCGGCAATAGAAACTGGGCAATGGGTCTAAATAGAATTTTATTTACGCTCAATCATGATGTTTGTTTTATTTTAATAAAAATGTTATAAAATTAATAAAAAAAATGAAATAGAGCAAAATTAATAAAAAAAATATGAAATAAAAATTTGCAGATATATCTGACGTTCGGTCCAACTACATAATATAATCGTGGATAGAAGATATTCGTAAATATATCGATAAAAAGACAATAAATAAATGAATTAATTAATAAATAATTAATTTGATAATGTTTTCACATTATATATCTACATTAAAGACGCAATCTTTAAGATCGCTTAGTATTAAAAATTAGCTAGACCCACGATTTCAAAAACCACACAGGTATACGAACGTAATTCGTATTCGTGTATGAACGAACACGTGTATCTATATAAAAATATAATTCTATTTTGTATTAGCTATAATGGGGGGACCATTATAGCTAATACAAAATAGAGTTATATTTTTATTTAGTTATATTTATAATCTTTTTAAACACACTGTTTCACAGAATCGAAAAACGGTCGCGATTTGGATTTCAGCGCGTCCACAACAAGCGCTGTGATTGGCTAACGCCTGGCGCGAAGCGTCAGTCTCGTGTGGCGCGATTTTTTAAAATATCTTTTGACGTTAGGCGCGTACGTACGGTTACGGTTCATTAAACGCTACAATTCTTATTAATGTTAAATAGCATACATATAAATCCTACTACATACCATTATATTACATCATACTTGTTAGTTAAATGATTAATAAAAGCGGAATTTTTTCATTTTTTATCCTTTTAGAGCCGTCATATTAAACTAGATATCGCTTTAAATTTGCTGAATTATATAATTGAATTGATATTTTTTTCCAACTTCATTTTATGAATATCGGGTACCAATACATTGGTACACACATTCCATTTTTTCTTTTTTAATAATCTTTTCCTTTTCTAATTGTATTTCTAAAGTTGAGTGTTTATTTTTTGTTTGTAGATTAATTAGTCTTCACTGTAACATTTTTGGTATATACAGTTTACGTCAATAAATTGTAAGATTAGTGAAGTGGAAAATTAGTGACTTAGATACTTGTTATACAAGTTTCTCTAAAAGCTACATAAATTACCAGTCTCTTACGTAATTAGGTTTGCATCTAGATTTGTTACCTATCGTTAATTTATGTGGAGAGAAAATAATGTCATTTATTACATTGTTATTATATAAAATAAATAAATAATAAATTTAGATTTATAATTCAAGAAACACTCAACCAATACAGATGATGTAGATGTAAGTTCAACTTAAAACGTAGATTCATATTTACAAACATTGCTTTAGCGGTATCAAATATGTATTTGCATTCCTGAAAAAGTTTAGTCTTTTTATAGTTTTTTTTATTAAAAATTATAATGACGTTATGACAATTTGATTTGGTAAACCAAATTTATTCGAAACAAACCATAAAAATATATGTACGTAAACTCAAGTGTTATAATTTCGTCTGTTAACGAAACCATTTTATGAATTAAACAGGAAACGGTTACACACGATCACAGACGATGTACGTATGATAAAATCGTGAGTGAAAATGTAATTTGGTTGCTATGCGACTTTGAATTTTATGTATCACATTATATTTATGTAATAATAAATAAGGAGACAATCGCAAACAATTTAGAACAGAACCGAAAACGACTTCGCAGTAGTCACTGTGCCTTCGTCAATTATACCGGGCTTAAAGTGAAATTCTCAGCTTATTGGTATTTGCAGGACGAGTCTTAGCTTTTAATGTTAAGACTTTTATTGCGAGCGCGATATATTGAAATAGCTTTCTTCTGTTTATGCAATAAGATTATAGAAGTTTGGAGAATTTAGCAATAAAAATTAACACCGATACCTATGTCAAGCGTGGAGAATATGACAAGTTATGGAGAAAGCTTATCTCCAGCGATGGACTTAATAAGTAACTACAAGGCGTATTTGAAACAATATGTATTTTATACTAAAATAACACATACTATTCAAACCATATTAAGATGGCCTTTCTAAAGTGTAAAATAATTCTCATCTTTCAGTGATTATTTTCAAGTTTTGAAATCCTGGTTGAACAAAATCTATAACTTAGTGAATCGTCTCCCAATAGTAGCAAATCCGTCACAATTCACGGACAACATATTTTGTTAGGAGTATTGATAACGATGAAATGAGTGTAATGACTTAATTGCGGCAATGTGTGATGCGGGTGGTGTAGATTTGAAAATATAATTTGCACTGCAAACAGAAAATAAAATTAAATAAAAATTATTTGTATTAAATTTAATTTAGATTTACTTTTAATTAGGGTGTAGTAGCGATACGAGAATACTGAAAAATAATCTCATTTGTATTCTAAGAACCACTATAAATCTTAATACTTCAGGAGCACAAATTAATTGATTTTAATATATAATACAACTCTAAGTATTTTTTTCGCCGTATTAAAATACAGATTATACTAACGATTTTCTGTTGGTACGATACTTAAATGAATACATAATATTGTGGACATTTTTCCACACATATGCTATCTATTCCTAAATTATAATTATCTGTGTTTTGGGTACTAGTCAACGATATATTTACTTATCTATATAAACGCTAACACATATATTTACTCTGGCCATAAATATTGTTACGATTACAAAAAAAACAATAATATTACATTTGAATTTAGAACTTGTCATTTTTATATAAATATTCGTTGTTTTCTCATTTTCGCGCCAATATGTGTTAAATATTCTTGTGATATTAAAATGGAGTGGGGTGACAAAGAAAACCGAATTGCTGTGATAGCATTACACAAAGTAGGTTTGGAGCCAAATGCAATTTTTGAAAATTTTCATCCACTTCGTATTAGTCGAAAGTTTGTGTACCGGGCCATTGATAGGTACAATGAAACCTCCTCTGTGAGTGACAGACAAAAGAGCTGGCCGTCCACGTAGTATTCGTACTAAAAAGGCAATCAAAGCAGTGAAGGAAAGAATTTGAAGACATTCTGTCCGAAAGCAAAAGATTTTATCTCGAGAAATAAATATTACTTGTATCTTATATGAGCCGTACTAGTTACAAGTTAAACATTGTTTAACCCAGAGGTTCCCAAACTTTTTTCTCATAGATCACTTTCAATATTTAGCTGGTTCCGGTGGACCGTCTGCAGCTACATTTCTACCATATTCCCAAAACTCGACAAAAAATGTGAAGTTTAGATATGGAAAATTGCGTACGCCAACCTAGACCCCCGTCGAGTCTCCCGTGGAGCCCTACGGGCCCACCTGGACCACTTTGGGAACTAAGGGTTTAACCAATAATTTAAAAATGAATTGGGTTGTAAAACCAAAATAACTTCTTAAGCGGTATTCAAAGGGAGGTCACAGAAAAATTTTATTTACTGACGAACTTTTACTATCGAGCTACATCTTAACAAGCAGAATGACCGAATTTATGCCCAAAGTTTTATAGAAACTACTCACCTAAGATCAATTGGCCTAGAAAGCAGGGTCATTGAATCAATCAGTCATCAACTTTGTTTATGAGATGCCTTGATGTGATTGTCCTTATATTGTCACATATTTTGATATTCCTCATAACATAATCGCGGACTGTATGTTGTGAGGACATGAAATCCAATAGGCTTATCACTGATGATATCGAAAATCGGACACAGTGCAGCAAAAGACGCAATCAATATTTCTAGGAAGAAAAATTATTTAAAGTAGGGGTTTCCAAACCTTTTTGTGTTGCAGACCACTTGAGATGTTTTTCGTTTTTGGGTAAGTGATTAATATTGAATTTTTAAAAATTTACCAAATTTAAACGTGTTTTTGATTGCTTACATGGATTCTTTCTAGGTCATCGTTGACGCACGGAAGTCAATATGAAGTATCAATGATTTAAAATTTATGTATTATATAATATATTATATAATATATTATATAATGTGCCGTGTGGTGACGGCTTTAGAATACAATTGTCACCACCCCTTCACTTCCCAGGGAGT
>WUAW01029239.1:978-11920 GCA_017165845.1 Thaumetopoea pityocampa | reverse complement strand
GCGCTAGGAAGTTTAGAAAAACTGCAGAAATTAGAAATTGTTTGACATGAAATGAAATGGAAAATGTGTCAAAGTTTAATATGAATTTAAAAAAAGTAGAAGATATTATTTTGAAATAGATGACATAAAAGATTGTTTTGACGAATAAAAGGAAGAAGAAAGGAATTTAAACAAGGCTGTAAGCTAAAAGAAACAAAAATGAATAGAACTAAATTATTTTGATTAGAATTAAATACAGTAACAGGATTAAAAAGTAGAATAGATTTGAACTGGTGATAAAGAGTAGAGAAAGCGCTAGGAAGTTTAGAAAACTCTAGAAATTAGAAATTTTGGACATGAAATGAAATGGAAAATGTGTCAGTTTAATATGAATTTAAAAAGAGTAGAAGATATTATTTTAAAATAGGTGATATAAAAGCCTGTTTTGATAAATAAAAGCAAGAAGAAAAGAACTTAAACAAAGCTGTAGGTTAAAAGAAATAAAAATGAATAGAATTAAACTATTTTGATTAGGATTAAAAAGTAGATTTGAATTGGTGATGAAGAGTAGAGAAAGCGCTAGGAAGCTTAGAAAATTCTAGAAATTAGAAATTGTTTGACATGAAATGAAATGCAAAATGTGTCAAAGTTAGATATGAATTTAAAAAGAGTAAAAGATATTATTTTAAAATAGATGACATGAAGTCCTGTTTTGATTAATAAAAGGAAAAAGAAAGGAATTTAAACAACGCAGTAGGTTAAAAGAAACAATTATAAATAGAACTAAATACTTTTGATTAGAATTAAATAGAGTGATAGCATTAAAAAATAGAGTAGAATTAAATTGGTGATGAAGAGTAGAGAAAGCGCTAGGAAGTTTAAATATAAATTTCAGAAATTAGAATTTTTTTGAAATGAAATGAAATCGAAAATGTGTCAGAGTTTATATGAATTTAAAAAGAGTAGAAGATATTATTTTGAAATAGATGACATAAAAGACTGTTTGATGAATAAAAGGAAGAAGAAAAGAATTTAAACAAGGCTTTAGGCTAAAAGAAACAAAAATAAATAGAAATAAATACTTTTGATTAGGATTAAATAGAGTGATAGGATTAAAAAATAGAGTAGAATTAAATTGGTGATGAAGAGTAAAGAAAGCGCTGTGTATTGTTTGACATGAAATGAAATCGAAAATGTGTCAAAGTTTGATAGATGACAAAGGCCTGTTTTGATGAAAAAAGAAAGGAAATTAAAGAAGGCTGTATAGGGTAAAAGAAACAAAAGTTACAGTATTATAAATTGAATATATTTAAATTGGCGACAAAGGATAGAGAAAGTTTAAAAAAAATCTAAAAATTAGATATTGTTTAACATGAAATGAAATCCATCGATGAAATCGAAATGTGTCAGTTTAATATGAATTTAAAAAACGAAGAAGATATTATTTTAAAACAGGTGACATAAATGCCTGTTTTGATGAATAAAAGGAAGAAGAAAGGAATTTAAACAAGATTGTATGACAAAAATAAATAGAACTAAATACTGTTGATAAGGATTAAACAAAGAGACAGGATTAAAAAATATAGAATAGTTTTATATTGACGACGAAGAATAGAGAAAGCGCTAAGAAGTTAGAAACAATGTAGAAATTAGAAATTGTTAGAAATAAAATGAAATCGAAAATGTGTCAGAGTTCAATATTAATTTAAAGAGAGTATTATGAAAGTGTGTTTAAACAATTAAAAGCAAGTAAAAAGGAGAAAGAAAATGAAATATTAAGTTATAACAATCGTTATAGATTTATGTAAAGAGAAACAGAATGACTAGTGTTACTGAAAATTGAAGTTCAAGTAAAATAAAGAATGATAAATAGGTAAAAGACATATATATGATAAATAGACAGAAGATAGATAAATGAGAGTTTAAAATGTAATGAATTTGAAATGAAAATAAAGAAAATTAAAACAATGTAAAATTACAATTTGATGATTTAGAAACAAGAATAAAAGGAGTAAAAAGAAGACAGAAATTTAGTTTTAACAAGACGATGATAGACCTCTGCAAAACAACCAGTATTGGTGGTTGGAATGAAATAAAATATTTGATTACAAAACATTTATTACAGTCTGTTAAATAAAACGGTAAACCCAAGAGAATTCTGTTATAAAAGGTATAGATAAAGTAATGCAAATAAGCTTTGAAGATAGCTAAAATTATTTAAGTATTTATGCAGTAATTATTTAAAGAAAATATTAAAATTATAGTAATATATTTAAAAAAATATATAACATGCAGGAATGTTTTAATTGAATGAATGTAAAAAGAAATAAAGAAGTTTAAAATTAGGTGTTAAATAACATTGTAAGCTTTTGAAAGAAAAAAACGACTGAAAATTAAATACAATGATTGGTTGCGGAAAATATAATGAAATTTAGAAGTGAAGTTCAGAAGTATAGATGGAGAGAGTAATTATGAGTACAAAAGTTTAAGAAAGATTTGATGATTGAAAAGAAAAAATAAGGAAAGATATTTGAAATTAAGTAAATAAAGATACAGTTCTATAAATTGAAACTGACAGTATTGAAATTCAGTATAACAAGAGATGAAATGATAGATGATGAAAATCACGTTTCGAATTTAATTATAAATAATAACAATGGCTGAAATCTTTTGCGATTAAAAACAATAAGAATGGATTGATTAACAATCGAATAATGAAATTACTGATTGAAGAAGAAAAATTGATGTTTTTAGTGCGTAGTTGATATATAAAAATAAAGTTAGAAAAGGTAAAGAAAATATAGTTCAATATAGACTTGGAAATGTTTGAAATAAAGTAGTAAAAAGAGTTCAAGATATGATTGAAATTTGTGTTGATGGTCGAATTAAAAAGGTTGACAAGGAGGTAAGGTTGAAATTTATTTCTTAAATGAGAATCTTCATCTGTATGGCGTTACTAGCTGTTGTCCGCAACTTCGGCCGCGTGTTCAGTTTTTTAATTTATAGTTTTAATTACCGTAGTACCTCTTTATGGTGTTCCCTTTTGAGGCTAAAGTTACTAAGCTTATTCACCCTCTTAGAGGTATAATTTTGAAAAACACCGATAACGTGTACTTTCTAACCAGAAGCAGGTATATGAAATTCTGTGCTTCTTCCTTCAAAAGTGACGAAGTTCCCATGTAACCTACAACCCCCAATTTACCCTTTTAGGGGTAAAATTTTGAAAAACACCGATATGCGTGTACATTTATTTCTCACCAGAAGTAGGTATATGAAATATTATGTTTCTTACTTTAAAAATGACGACTTCCATACAACCGTTCATTCCTTATTTTACCCCTTTAGGGATAAAATTTCCAAAAATTCTTTCTTAGTGGATGCTTACAACATAAAAGTCATACACTGCCAAAATTTCAAGTTTATAGCCCAAGTGGTTTAGACTATGCGTTGATGAATCAGTCAGTCAATCAGGACAGGTAATTATATATGTATAGATTACTTTTAACTTTTGTTCTCTCGCTTTCGGAAGTTTATAATCATAACTCAACTCTGTAGTAAATTTATAATAATAGAAAAGATAAGATTGAATAGCTTGAAAATAGCAAAAGTTGTGTTTAGAAGTTATAAAATAAAAAAGGATTTAGGGTTTTAAAGAAATATATAAAATTTTCTGTTCAATGAAATGAATAAGCAAGATCAAATATATCAAAGATAAAAATGTTTAATACTAAAAGAAGAAATTGGTACTGTATGAAACAACAAGAGATACGAAATTCAAGATACGAAATAAAGTATTTAGTAAGAAAGATCTAATATAAATAGCGTTTCTAATGCAGACATTGAAAATTAAGAAGAATACTAAATAACTCAATATTAATATGAAAAATAGAAGATATAATTGAAGAACCTAAGCCTATATTTTTGATAAATTGAACAGAAAAGGAAGTGCGAAATAACAAAATAATGAAGAATGTGTAATAAGTATTACATAAAGTACATAGTATATGAGCAGTTACTATATACTTAATATTACTAGTTTGTAATAATAAATTACTATAATTTGTAAATTGATAAAATACAAGATAGAATAAAAATATATAAGAACGCATAGAAGAACTGATGTAGAAAATAAAAGAAAAATATAACTGGACTATGGAAAATTTGAAATTTTTATAAATTATAAAATATTTAAACCAGGCAACTTAAAAGGAATAAATGCTTTATAATGAAAGCTAAGATAAACAAAGTAAACGTGAAATAAGTAATTGAATGAACCTCGTTGTGACAGTAATAAACTGAAAAGGAATCAATTTTAATAAAGTAGGTTGAAGTAAAGTATTTAGAAAGTAAAAAGTGTAAGCATTAAGATGGCTTTAATTTGAATTTTAGTTAGAATGAAAAGCCTTGACGATCCTTGATTACGATGCATAAGAATTGATGAATAAGTGATTATGGGTGAGCTAAGAGATTATATAAATAAAAATGGTATCCATTGTTTAGAAATATATAGAGGTCTTGACTGTTATGTTAAGAATATAAATGAAGAAAAGCGACAATAAGTACTTAGCGATTTTTTAGAGATAATAATATACCTAGAATAAAAAAGAATGAAAGTAAAGAACTGTGTGTAATATTAGAATAAGTGGATATGCTTGAGAAAGTAAGGCAATAGTATGAAATGAAACTAAAAGAAACGTGACAGTTTATATACTGAATTCATAGAATTAATTAAATGCTATACAGATGTAGCAGAAAGATGTTTAAAATGGGTTGACATTTGATATAAATGTAGTTTCGATTAAAATGATTAATTGATTACGACGCATAACAATTGATTATATGGTTATATGCGAGCTAAGAGATCATATAAATAAATATGTTTGCGTAGTAATAGTGCACTTGGCTATTATGTTAAGAACATAAAATAAGAACAGCGAATACGACTAATGTGTAGATTTTATAGAGTTAATAATATCCATAGAAAAGAAAAAATGAGCATGGAAGTAAAGAGCTGTGTGTGATATTAGAAAGAGTGGATAAACATCAGAAAGTAAAGCAATAGTATGAAATGAAACTAAAAGAAACGTAGCAGTTTACATAATAGAATAATTAAAGGCGATACACGAACATAGGGCAGACAGATATTTAAAAGGAATTGATATAAATGAAAAATATAGCTTCGATTGAATTGATTCATTGATTATGACGCATAAAAATTGATGAATAAATGAGCTAAGAGGTTATATAAATGAAGAAAAGCGACTATATGTGTTGATTTTATTGAGGTAATAGTATATCTAGAATAGAAAATATAGAGAAAGAAAGTAAAGAACTGTGTAATGTAATATAATATACAGAATATGTGAATATACGTGAGAAGGTAAAGCAATAGTACGAACTGAAACTAAAAAACAAAGTGACAGTTTAGATATTAAAATACATAAAACTAATTAAAGACGATACAGTAGATACAGACGATGTAGTTTCGATTGAACGATTCATTGATTACGACGCATAACAATTGATGACTAAACGGCTGTGTGCGGACTAAGAAATTATATAAATAAATATGATAACCACTGCGTAGTAATTTATAGAGCCAAAAATATAAATAAAGGAAAGCTGCTATAAGTAATGTGTTGATTTTATAGAGATATTCAAATAATAATAATAGTGTATCTGGAATAGAAAAAAATGAGAATAAAAACAAAGAACTCTTTCTAATATTAGAATAAGTGGATATGTGTGAGAAGGTACGCCAATAGTATGAAATGAAAATAAAAGAAATGAGACAATTTACATATTAGAATACATAGAACTAATTAAAGGTGATAAAGAAACATGCGGCGGACAGAAGTTTGAAATGAGTTGATAAATTATATAAATGTAATTTCGATTGAACTGATTCATTGATTACGATGCATAACAGTTTATGATTAAATGGTTATATGTGGACTAAGAGATCATATAATTAAATAAGATAACCATTGCGTAGTAATATATAGAGTTCTTAGCTATTATGTTAAGAATATAAATAAAGAAAAGCTACTATAAGTAATGTGTTGATTTTATGGGGATAATCAAATAATAATAATAATATTATAATTGGAATAGAAAAAATGAGAATGAAAATAAAGAACTGTGTATTTAATGTATATATTAGATAAATATATTAGAATGTAGAATAGTAGAATTTGTGAGAAGATAAACCAATAGTATGAAATGAAAATAAACGAGACGGTTTAGATATTAGAATACATAGAACTGATTTTAAAGATGATAAAGAAACATGCGGCAGACAGAAGTTTGAAATGAGTTGATAAATGATATAAATGTAATTTCGATTGAACTGATTCATTGATTACGACGCATTATTATGATTAAATGGTTATATGTGGACTAAGGGATCATATAACTTAATATTAAACCATTGCGTAGTAATGTATAGAGCTCTTAATTATTATGTTAAGAATATAAAGCTACTGTAAATAATGTGTCGATTTTACAGAATTAATACTATATAGATTTAGAGAGATTAGAAAAATATAGAGAAAGAAAGAGCTGTGTAATATTATTATAGAATATGTGGATATGCGTGAGAAGGTAAAGCAATAGTTCGAAATGAAACTAAAAAAAAGTGACAGTTTATATATTAGAATATAAAGAACTAATTAAAAACAGTACAGAAACATATGACAGAAAGATATTTAAAATGAATTGATACTTGGTAGAATTGTAAATATAGTTTCGATGATATTAATTTTACACAAACAAATGTGTTGCGATTTTTCTTGCTTATTAGAAATTAAAGGAGATTGGCAATAGATACATATAAATAATGCTGCGTTGTCACACATGTGGTATTAATCAAACTACCTGTATACATATTAAGTCTTAATCTACAAACTGCAGCGAGATAAGCGAAAAGCAACAGCGAAACAAGTAAGAAAAAAGTAAAATTAGAAAAAGATAAAGTAAGAAATAAATAAAAGATAAAATTGATTCGAACTACCATAGTACGTATCACAGTGTACTTTGCAATGCTAATATTAAAAAAAAACAAGTTACTATTATAACTATAATACTAAGTGCGTTAGAACAACATTACAGCGGAATAAACCGTTTTTAACAAATGTGCGGTTATTCGGCTAAATATCTTATAATAAATATCACTTCAAATAATACTGTCTTTGGTAATATCATCTATAATGTGGTTGGCAAGATATGTGCGTAATAAATCATTTAACAATCAGGTTTCTTAGACCAGATACAATTTGAAAGGAATCCGGTTGATAACGTTTAGTGATATCCTAATATTCAAAAATTATCACTGTTACGATTTATAGTATTTTTATTCTTAAAGTGGATGCGTCTTGTTATTATTAGTTTATTTTATTGTTAGAATAAGACGATATTGTTAATATAATCCTTTGTACTTTTATATAAGGAAGGTCATAAATATATTGTTATCATCCGATTCGAGATCTCATTGCGAAAAAGAAATCAAATAGTGTAGCTTATTCACTATTCCCGATAACATTGGCAGTAGAAATCTATAGCAAAATTTATCATTATATGAAACTTTGAACTTCATGTTAACGTTTTATCGCCGACTTACTAATATCATTCCAATATAAATTAATTTATCCCCTTAGAGCTACTTCAGTGGTTTTTCAATGTATCTGGTCTAAGCACCCTACCACAATCTATTTTTTGTAGCCGGAATCTCCATGGTTATCTATTGGGAAGTCAGCGTACCAACCAAAAGCGCCATTGTCTCCCGTGTGGGCCCCGAAATCAACGTACTCGCCGAAATCTGGAGGTCGTTCTGCGTATTGGGAGGCCGCTCCTTGCGTGGCCCCTCCTGACACGTCTTGTTGGACTCTAACTAATCTCGGCGAAGTGTCAGCCTCTGCTGCCGCAGCTAGAGCTAATGCTGAAATAAATGAAGAATTTTTTTAATCCTTTCGAAAATATTGGCTTTTTCGGCGTTTATCTAAACCTGTACGTTTGATGTAGTCATATAAAACATTAATCAATAAATAAATTATAGCAACGCGCAATTAATCTGTGAATGGTTTTAATAAGATGTGGACGTTCAGGAATCATACGATTTGTAAATTAAGTAGTTAATAAAAAATAATATATTCCAAGTGTATTCTAAAGCAGTGAAGGCCTATTGGTGTGACTAGGCACTGCTAAGTCAGATCTCAAGTTCGAAACCAAGGCTCCGACTTTTTGAAATAATATTGCGTGTACTGTGCCTCCGGTCGTACCACGTTGGTCCATGTGGGAATTATCGCGCAAGCGTAGATAGGTCTATTGTGATATTCAAAACTTTAGAGCGAATAATGGGACTGGATTGACAACTCATGGGAACTGACGATAAGATTAGTAAACTTGACGGTTTACTCTCTCCCAAGAACCTTGAGAAACCGCCGGTGATAAGTGAAATGATGTAAGTCACTTCTACCGTAGCGATATGTAAAAATCTATATTAGATGTGCGGACGGCATAGTTTAATAATTAATTATATTTCGCTTCATATGTCGGAGGAAAACATCGCGACGTGACCTGCATACTGAGAGATTTTCCCGACGAGGCATGTGAAGGTGAATGTGGTTGACTCTCTATAGCCTAACCCTTTTATTCTGAGGAGACCCGTGCCCTGCAGTGATACCGTAAATGTGTGGATGATGATGATTCTAAACGTCTTCACCTCTTCGGGATTGGGACCGTGATGTAAATTGATATTTATTCATTCGCAATAAAAACTTTACCCAAATTCGTATATTCATAATTAGGTATATTAAAATTCCAACTATTTCAAAATCAGCCAAAGGAAATGCGCATGCATAATAAATAATCTTACGAAATATATGGCCAAGTTCTTGCATGCCTCGAAGTAGTACGATCAATGAGTTAAGCGTGCGTGACCGATCTTAATTGAGCAACAACGGATATTTGCAGTGGGTATGGCAACAATTTCAAAACTACCGTGCCCCGTGCTCGGCTTACTAACTCCTATAATTTATGATGTAATTGAACCACGTTAGGAGCTCTTTAATCTAGAACATTATCATAAGCAAACAATTTATTCTGATCATGTGGAAAGACAATTTGTAAGTACACATTGCTGTTGAGATTATTTACATGAGTTATTTATTACTTGAGTTATTTATTATTAGTTAGTTATTTATTATCTAGAATTTATTATTTTAGTTATATATTCGTTGGTTATATTGTTGTGTGGCGCCGGCGTAGTAATAGCGTCACTTCATCTCATCCCGTGGGTGCTGTGAAAAATAGCTGAGGGGTGCTTCAGGGTGATGAACAGCATCCTTATCCTGCTATTCAACGAATACCTACTGTGACCTACAATACGCTTGCTAAATGTGGTGACTATGGCAAGTCCCTCCTTTTTAAGGAGGAGGCAAGGCCGTAGCCAGGGGATCAAGGGGAAAATGTAAAAAAAAGATATTTCTTTTAGTAAGTATTAATGAGACAGTAGTTATGTACAGTGCGCCCGTCTCACTCTGTTGCCAACCTCCCCCCCCCCCCATTGTTCTCTGGCTACGTACTTGGGAGGAGGCTATCTGGTAATCAAATGCTCAACAAAACCAGTGTATCGACATACAATTCGATTTTGTTTACTATACAAAACATTGTAACTAGGCGATGTGCATACCGTCAGGGCAAATAAACGATAGCTACCATGGAGATAGAATGGTACCATGGAGCCACCGAGATATTTTAAGTTTCACCATGAAGAAGGCTCAAAACATCACCCCCCAAATGTCGCTAAACTGGTGATTGCGACTTGATATGTATTTTTTTTTCATAACACAAATATATTAAAGAATATATATATATATAGGTATTTAAAAAAAAAATCTATTTTGTGGATTCACCGACGACTTATGGTAACTTTTATAACCTAAATTAGCCATTATATAATGAAAAAACTCTAAATTTGTTGAATTAATCGAAAAGTATCAAAACGCGTTCAGTAAATGTCAATATTAAATTAAATATTACCGAGTGAGGAGTATCCGATACGGCGCGGGCATCCATCGGTTCACTCCGACCTCATCACTTTCACTCGACAACAAAGGATTAGACTGCTTTCTATGCAGTCGGATCCGACGTGTTTCACATTGGGTAAGCTCCGCTCACTATCCGCTGTCACTTTCATTCATTGTCAGACCTTACGTAACTTTACTAGAGCCTTTTGAAATGTACCTAGTTTAAATGCATGTAACGTGAAATGTCACATTCTCTATCGAACAGTCCGCCCACGTTGTTATGAGGATGGGATCAAGGATATAGGGGAAGAGCCTATTCCCATGATTATACATTGTTTTATAAATGACCAAAACTATTGACTGACTTGTGAAACACCTACACTGACTTACACGAAGAAATGGCAGCCGGCAACTAAACAGGGTAATTTGTAATTATATATATATTTTTCTATTAATTATCTAAAACTAGAGATTTAATAAATAAAAAATAAGAGAAATGACACCCTTTATATAACAATATCAATCTATAGATATATTTTGATAACGTCAAAATACTATCATTCTGTCGGAGTACTAAGGGATCTAAATTGGCATCTGAGCAGTAATCTCTCTCAAGTCTTGTAGCTGTCAAATTTATTCAACATCAGATTAAATGACTGTAGTCTTCAAGCCTCTTTGGTACACTCATAATAAAGAAAAACAATGAAATTTATAAATCTAAGAACAGACTGCCACCGAATTATCACTATTATCATCGCAAGTTTATCATCGCAAGTTTCAGTCATCATTCGTATAAAACTCACGTTGTTCTTGATACTGCTGCAGCGGTATCGGCTGGTAGCTTTGCTCGTACAAGGCATGAGGTAACTGGGGAGGAGGTGGCGCCAGCGTCTGCCTCGGCACGCGGCGCAGGCGCATCGCCGAGAGGTCCACGAACG
>WUAW01029225.1:0-10619 GCA_017165845.1 Thaumetopoea pityocampa | reverse complement strand
ATACACTTCATCCGCAGGGTCCAACAGTCGCGGACACTATTTGGCGCCAAAATACAAGCCGCACTGGTCAATTGCTAGTAATCGAGCCAATGCGCGTGGAGCCGCGCTCCGTGGCGCATGCGCGTTGTCCCGCGAAAAACCTTTGTTTATGTCACAGCACTCGGGGTCGGTATTCGCGTCTCGGTTGTCGATAATTACGACAATATTGCATTAAAAATAGGTATTAGTAGTGTTAATTTTAATGAAATAATATTTGTATTGTGAGGATTTATAGAGCCAAATAAGTTTTCCAGAACCAAGCTGAAAAAAGGTAAGTAGTTTTTTTATTACAAATTAGTGACGTCTTGTATGTAGAAATTATTATTTTAGTAATTTTTTATAGGCACTTAGTTGTAAAGACATTGTTATCAATTGAGATATTTTGCTAAGTAATTAGTAACAATTCAACACAATAATAATCCCTGCAAGCAACGAATTGCGTTTTTATTTTCTTGCATTAACACTGAGCGTCTTTAAGATCGCTACGGATGTTCTTTTATTTGTAGGAAACGCGTATTACCTTGTAGCGTCCCTCGGTCGGTTCCTACAACAGCCACGCGAAGAGATAGATCCACTTTTATTAACCGACTTACTGTTTACGGACATTGATAAGTTGAAACAGTCGACATTAGAGGGGTTACCGACGCACGTCCTATGCTTGCTGTTCGTGCACCTAGTTAATATGTACTTTTCGACTCTCATGTCCATTATCCCGATAGGGGATGGGCAGATACGTATGTTACATTCGATGTGTTACCTACCCAATCTGATAGGGGATTAACTTTTCGTTATTTTTTGGAGACAAATTTGGTTTTATCGCGGTGTTGTTCTTCACTAAAACAAGTGACAATCACGTAAATTTGCGCACGCACCAAGCAGGACATGCCGCGGCAGTCGGGACGGATTCCATGAAAATGTATATAAAAAAATTTAATGCCAACATTGCCAATAGAGTGACATATCATGTCCTTTTTGTTATATTATATGTCAAAATATAGTTGTTTTCTCNGATGCTTGCTGTTCGTGCACCTAGTTAATATGTACTTTTCGACTCTCATGTCCATTATCCCAATAGGGGATGGGCAGATACGTATGTTACATTCGATGTGTTACCTACCCAATCTGATAGGGGATTAACTTTTCGTTATTTTTTGGAGACAAATTTGGTTTTATCGCGGTGTTGTTCTTCACTAAAACAAGTGACAATCACGTAAATTTGCGCACGCACCAAGCAGGACATGCCGCGGCAGTCGGGACGGATTCCATGAAAATGTATATAAAAAAATTTAATGTCAACATTGCCAATAGAGTGACATATCATGTCCTTTTTGTTATATTATATGTCAAAATATAGTTGTTTTCTCTTACACACAAAATGATTATCATTTAAAATATAAAATCGGGGTTATTGAATATTAGTTTAGTGTCACGGGAGGCGGAAACAAATCAGTTTCGTTTTCACGATCAGGCTCCGCTGCATACTAGAATTGCAAGCTTTTTTGTCTGTGTGCGGATTTCTTGACTGTGGCGATTATATAAACGAAATTATCTATCTATTCTATTACTATTATAAAATTGTTATATATCAAATTTTCAAAAATCAAAGATATTTAAAAACAAACTACTCAAATCGACTAATTAAGGACTTCTGAAACCAAATCCATCGATGTTTGTTTGTTTGTTTGGGCTTCATGCAAAAATCAACTGATAAATTTTGGTTAAACTATTACAGTCTTAAAAGTACTATTCCCATTTAAATACTGCGCCATGTTTCATCAAAATCGGACCAGTAGAACTGAAGATACTGCTTGATCCCTGTTTATGTAGCTACCGTTAAGGTACGAGAGGTCAAGTAAAAATGGTTTTTGACTTTATAAACCTATAATTATGTCGCGATTTCCCATGTAGCGGAAAACCGACATTCACGCGGGCTCAGTCGCAGACAAAAGCTAGTAATAAATAAAAATGAAGTGGAAATTCGTCCAAACTGTTGACTACAGACATTTGATTCTGATTGTAAAAAATGAATGAATTGGTTTGATCGGAGTGCGTAGGTACCTTTGAATAAGGACAAGTGGTTATACGCCCGCGACACGCGCTAGTGACCCCATTCGTTAGGTGGTTACAATTGGACACCCTCTATAATATTATTTCTATTTTCGAAATTAATACCCACGTTTTATTACATACATACATTCACGCCGGTATCTCATAAGGGTAGTTTGCCATTTACTACGATCCTGACATACCTCTCTCGCCTCATTCATACATCTTTTCATCCACGTTTTATTAAAATTGATATTCTAATTTGTATATTAACTATATTACCTCACCAAACCCAATGCGATAATACGGCCTGATCCCCTCCTGATAAGGAGAGTCCGTGCCCCAATAGCGTGGACTAACACGGACCGTGCCCGAATGACCCACGCACACTGCGCGCGGGCGTACGCGGTATTTTATTAGACACGTATTTATCAGCGTATGAAGGACTGCTAAACCTTTGTAATCCTCCAGCGTCATCAAATCATTTCAAGCAGACTAGCTTTTGCCCGCGGCTCTGCCCGCGTGAATGTCGGTTTTCCGCTACACGGATAATCACGAAACAATCATAGATCTTAGACTTAGTACCTTAACGGCTGCTACTAAAACAGGGATCGAGCTGTATCTTTAATTCTTACAGACTGATTTTGATGAAATATGCGACAGTATAGAAATAACACCTTTAAAACTGTAATAATTTGACTAAAATCTAACTGCTAGTATTTACGTGAAACTCGAACAAACAAACAAACATCGATGGATTTGGTTTCAGAAGTTCTTAATTAATCGATCTGAATTGAAATTTGACATTTTACAATTTTATAATAGTATAAATTACTTAGTACGTGTACGTCCAAACCTGTGGTTTCACATAAAGAATTGTCGATAGTTATCGGTCTTTGTAACGTTNNCTCGGTTAATCCGTAAGGTCTATTTAAATGTACACCTCGCCCTCGACGCCACCTCACCTACCTTTCGCCACCCCCTACTCTTCCCAGCCCAGTTCAATAAATCATTATAATGTTATGGTAGAGCAGCTCGGTAGATGGGAAACGTGTAACTACATACTTACCTATATATGTATACACAAACAAGGGGTGACTCACGGTCTCAACGGTTCCACGGCTAAGTTTCGCAATAACTCCTGCGCACTGTAATTAGGGCAAATTCATTATTATTGAATGGATCCCAGTTGGAAGGATTGTAAACAAGATTATAGACATTAATAGGATATATATTTATTATCTGATATTTTTTTTTCTAAATTTGTAATTTCCAAAATCCACCTCGTACTATCTCGACATTGTCAACTTCCAGCTATGGTAATAATCGCAAAAAACAAAATTTTGTCAGGATTTATGTCAGGCCAGTTTTCATACGAATAATGCTTAAAAATGACGTAGTTTTCTGTGCTCCCACTCAAAAAGTATGTAACCACTACGTTTACTCCTATTATTTCATAATAGCTTTGGCCCGCGGCTCTGCCCGCGTGAATGTATGTTTTCCGCTACATGGGAAATCCTGACACAATCATACATTTATATAAAAAGCCTAAAAACTACTTTTACTTCACCTCTCGTACCTTAACGGCGACTACTAAAACAGGGATCAAGCTGTATCTTCAATTCTACTGGATCGATTTTGATGACACTTGCCGCAGTATTTAAGTCGGAAGTACCTTTAAGACTGTAAGAGTTCAACCAAAATCTACCCACTGGTTTTTGCGTGAAGCCCTAACAAACAAACAAACATCGACAGATCTGGTTTCAGAAGCCCTTAATTAGTCGATCTAAGTAGTTTGTTTTTAAATATCATTGATTTTTGAAAATTTGAAATTTACGATTTTATAATAGTAATAGATAAAATACCCGAAAAAAAGTTTATGCCCGAACTCCACGCACGTGAATGTCTGTTTTGATATCTTTTATTTTTATAATGATTGAAATTACAAAATTTACAGCACTGGTCAAATGCAAACCAGTCAGCTCCTACAGTGATTAAACGCGACAAATGAGCACTGCAGTCACTGCGCCCGGCCCGGTGCGGTGCGCCTCGCGCCGGCTGTCCGACACACGCGCGCCCTCACAAACTCGCATGCGACGTTTGACATGAGACCCCTGAGTCATAAACTCTCAAGTGGTGCAGCCACTAGCCGTAATAATGACATCAATATTATTGTCATTCCTTCGTTCGGTAATGACATTACAAAACACACACACGGTCAATATTTTACATCATTAGTGCAATGCTCGCAGTCGAAGATGGACGCATTAAGAAAAAGCTCATGTGGCAGAAATAGATGCAGTATGTTTAAAAATTGGTCCAAAGAGTGGCTGGCTTTGAAAAAATAATCACATGTGAATTTGTTAAAGGAAATTGCTCTCACTGAAATTTACTTTCGAATGATTATTTAAAGCTTTTACATCTAATTATTCCATAATTAATTAGGACGAAAAGTTACTAATTTTAGAGACTCAATCCTAGCAGGAGATAGATTAGTTTTGACCATGAGGTATTTAATCAAAGGATGCAGTTTCGCATGTCTTAAGCACACAACATTAGTATCACCATCAGCTGCCAGTGAAATAGTGATAGAGACGTGCGTCATGCAGTATAGGCACACTCCATGTAAGAAAAAAAGAAAAATATTAATGTTTCTCTCACAAATAAGCATATACAAATAAGAAATTACACAAGTAAGACACAGAAATTGATCCGCGTCTCAGCATGTGCTGCAGCTAAGATGCACGCAGCGCTGGTATTCTGACAGGGCTGGTATTTTGTATTCTATTATGTGATCATAAATGGCTTTAATAATTCATCGTTGTCTGCGAACTCAACGTGTGCGCACGCAGCGGAGGTGCCGCCGACGCAACGCACTCATCCATGCTCGGTGATCGCTCGATAAATACTGACGGATAAAAATGAAACGTTGGCTTAAAGATCTCAGATACCAGGCTATGAAATATAAAAAAATGAACCGTTCCACACACTACCGTCATTCCTTTAATCCAATCCCTACACTGTCAATGGCAACGTCATTAATAGACGGTAATAAAAAAACATTATTAGATTAAAATCTTCGTAAGTTACGCGCATAGAAATAGTTGATGGTAAATAAATAAATGAATTCTTGATTCCAGCTTATTAGCTGGAATCAAGAATTCATTTATTTATTTATTTACACTTCGTACGCTAATGGCATATATACTTTGCAGACTAAACTACTATTATATTTTTTTACAAGTGTCATACAACGAACTAAAAACTATTGCGTTCACTGGTGTCACATAATTTTACATTTCAACTCATTGGCGGTACCTAACGAATAGCAATCGAAATTGCGTAACCGAGAAGAATACGTAATTGGGTGGTAGTGTCGTGATCTCACCCGGCGCGGCGCGGCGCGCGCGGCGGCCACTTGCTCGCCGGTGTCGCGAACCGTTAATTGCTGTTACCACACAATTGGTGTGTGGCTCGATTTGCAATAGGAACGGTGACAAACTTTTCTGTTTTATTGACTTTAAACGTCGATCACAATATTCTTGGCATTGATTCACCCGTAAACTCATGTCTCGTCACCAATTATTATGCCTTTCATAAAGGTGGACTCCGTGGAATCATGGCAAATCATGTCTTTAGCGACCTTCTTTCAATGCTTTTTTTTGGACATGGCTGGAGCGCTCCTCGCGCTCGCTATCTCGCCCGGTGGAGCTGTAGAGGCCTTCAAGGCTAACAGCGTTCCTCATGCAGAAAAAAAAGCTTTTTTTGGAAAAAAAAATGAATTTCTTCGAAACCAGTTCAGCAATAACGCCTTTTACGGCCAAATATCAATAAATGTATTGAACGGACTTAAAAGACATGTTCATCTCTTGAATCAACTGTAATTTTCGCGCACCACCTTATGGATTCTGTTGATCTTATCGTCATTCGTAGCCGTCGAAGATCGGCCACAGCGAGACGAATCGACTACCGATTTGCGGCCTTCCTGGAATACTTTATACCATTCATACGCCTGTATATTTTACGTACGTCGGTCAAAAAAGCAAAGTGAATGACAGATCCCACTCGAATTTCGTGTGTAACTCCACAGAATAATCGGTTTTTATCTGTTCTGTGGTTAACTCAGTACAGTGCTGCCACCTATAGAATAAATATTAAAACGATATCTTTGAAGAGCTTCTTTTTATAAATATATTTGGAATACTTTTTATACACTGTAATAGGTACATATATTGAAAATTTCAAATTTGACAATCAACTGAATGTGTTGATTTGTTCAAAAGCGGTTACTTTGTTTCATTCCTTCTGTCGAGGTGCGCGGCCGGTGCCAGCGCCTGACATGTTCTTGTGTACGTGTCTAGATTGCTCGCAGCTGACTGTGAGCTAACCGCCCAGTTCAGCTCGTAGGAGCGAGCATTAAGCAACAGTCAGGTACACAGGTAATTTCGTGAGAAAGTTGCTCGCGCCCGCGCCACGCTGACAGACTGGCATTAGTTTTTCCTCGCCCATTGTGTGCTAATGAGGAGCGTAAATGTACCTGCCGTGCGGTACAGTAGTACAGTGACTGCTGTGCACCATAACGCTGTAGTCTTCAAAGTGGGGTGACACAATCGCGTGCCGGGCCAGTGGCCCGGGCTGCGGGCACCGGGTTGTGATTACGTAAAATTACTATTTGTAGCAGACGCCTTGTTGTTTGCAATAACTCTATCTTATGTCCATCTGAATTTCATTAAGTTCATGATTTATCATCTTTCTGAAACCCTACCACAGGTCACGCGGCTCTCTAGGTCAGTTTATTGTATATGTTTCAACATTTTCAGCAATAACAGACGAATTACAATACATAAGCCTATCGTATGCCTCCCAAATAACCAAACTGCCCGTACTATAATAGTACAAGTCGACAGATGTTCGGGCACTAATAGCTCCACCTAGTTTTGGTATAACTATATTACTTTCACAATTAGACCACACTAAGCGTCACAATGTTCATTTAGGTAGGTAATAATGATACGTATGTCTTATGAGAGCGTCGCCAGTTGATGGCAAGTTGATGTATGGAGGATGGGAAAAGCGTAAATTTTAAATAGAGTCAAAAGCACATGAGTGACGGCGGCGGCGGCATGAGTTCCGACCTGCGAGACTTGCTTGATGGGTCAAGCGAGTCAAGTGAGTGGACTTACGACTTTGATTTCTTTGCATTTGGCTACATTGTTTGAATCTGGGGGGGAGCAACTACCCCGCCCTGCTCCTCCTTGGCGACGCCCTTGGTCTTATGTATAAATCTTCAGTACGTACACTTAATGACCTTGAAGACACGTAAACATTCCCAATGAGCTAATTTTTTGCAATCTGGTTAATGACGTAGTAAGGGTATTTCCTCAAGAGATGCATAAACTAACTGGAGCTGGGTCGCGGACCAGGGCAACGAGCCGCAGTCAATAGTGCCTGGAGGAAGAAAGAACTGGTGCTAGTATTACAAGGTACTGTTTTTGGATTTTGCTACGCAATGGATGTAAACGTCCTAATGGTTTACGACGGCTTCTTAACGGGGTGTGCACGCGTCCAATAGTGAGCATCCTCAGACACAACCGCTGTCACCTGCAAGGGGTCCACGCCAACTGTCAGTAACACATTTGAAGTTAATAAAATTACAACAATGTTACATTAACTACGCTTTGGGGGTATGTTCAAAAGTGAAAAACATTACAAGCGGTCCACAAGACAAAATAGTTTGAGGACCGTTGATTTAAAGGAAGATCAAATTCAAGTTCAAGGTTTTTATAGACTACGCGTCTTCACAATAGGTAGAAGGAATTGCAGCAAGTGTCTACGGCAGTTAAGGTCAAATAGTCTCATTACCGTAACAAGGATTTCCTTCATTCCGTGCGAACGTCAAAATGATAATCATGCACGCTGGACCAGCGGCATCACTGTGACCTTCGCAGTTGGGGTTTGTCGACAACGATTACAAGATCACAAACGATTTGCTGTTTCTTAACAGTAATGTCTTTATGGCAGATGTAAGCAGATGTTATCTAAGAGAAAAGCTGAAGTTCTAAGTAAAGATACCCATAAGCTCTCGGACAAACTATTTATATAAATAGGTTTCCGTTATTTAGTCTTTCATTCTTCTTTAAATATTTCGATCTCGCGCCGTGCATACGCTCTGTCTACGAATGCGCAATTCGAAACACTTTACCAATTTTAGATTAATTTGCTTTGGATAATGAAGTCAGTTTGATTCTACTTGTCAGGAAACTGTCTTGTGCTCCCACAACCTTAGCACAAACCTAAAGGTCGACAAAGGTAAAGGTGAAGGTCTAACAATATGCGGTCTAAGGTCTAAACCTTAGACCGCATATTGTTAAGGTGTAACTATTGTTAGTAAAAGTATAGGCACAGACTTTTGAAATAAAATGCAGATTCAGTGTTCTTTGTGCACCTTGTGCATTACCACCGGTTCGGGTTGTCTTTTCCTTGAGAAGATTCCGGCGAGAACTGAATGGCTACGCTTCTGTAAAGCGGTGCACAACTACTCGCATATTCCTTTTACGTTGTTTTATTTGTAAAATGGAAAACGTACAGCTACCGCAATAAAATAGATTAAGTATGAATATACTTATAATTGAATAATTATAAATTAATTTTATTGATTTGCACCGAATTAGCGACAAGTTACTCGGGCGGCGATCAAACACCAGTGAGCGCGAATACAGCGTGTACCCTCGTTTTTATACGATTTGAATGTTATACGTCCAGCGCACGTACAATATTATATTCACGTATAGGGGACCAAAATTAGTTAATTAAACAACCGTAATACAACCCACAGTCATACCCAAGTCAGCCCGGTTGCTATTCACGCGATACCAAAAATCGTAAAGGTGGGCGCGCTGGGCGCGCTAGTGTGTCCGTAAGAGCTCCTCTGGCAGTCCCCTAACGTGATAACTGACGTCGTTATCGAGCTGAGCCGCAGTCCGCGCACGCCGCGTCGCCCGCGCACCCCACGGCACAATTATGGGCTCCAGCCACACCCATGCGCTCGTTACGTGCGAGCCGGTAAAAGGGTGATAATATTTATAGTTAGTATAACTCATACGCAAGGCAGAGGCCCTAACCTTATGGTCCACTCAGGACTCTGTCTGCGTTCATATTTTGTCAGCTTGTTAATTGAGTCTATCAAAAACAGTAATGGCCGCGCTTAAAGCAAAATGAGATATTAATTATAGACTGGAATTCTGTAAATACTATTGGCTAGACCCGCTGGTCCTGCGGAGGGACTCAGCATCACTCTGCGTCCTCTACCGTACCCATCACGGGGAGTGTTCCGAGGAATGGTTTGGACTAATTCCAGCCGGTGAATTTCATCGCCGCACATTTCGCCACAATTTAAAATTTCATTGTCATCACGTGGATAGTTGGCGATCTACCACTGTGGGCTACTCGCGGAATTTTTTTCCCACGCACCACCATCTTGTGGAATGAGCCCCCAGCGGCGATTTTTTCAAGCGGATACGACTTGGGGACCCTCTAGAAACGAGCTCTCACTTTTCATAAACGCTGGCAATGCATCTGCGAACCCTTTGGTGTTGCGGGTGTCTATGGGCAGGCGGGTATCTATCATTTACCATCAAGTGACCAGCTTGCCTGTGTCCCCCTCTTACATAAAAAAAACCAATATATTTTATTACTCACTATGAAATAAAAATGATTTAATTCTATTTAAATTTATTAAAGAAAGTCGATCTATGTATCAAAAACAGCATTGTCCAATGTTTTCAAAAACTATCAAATTCTACAGCTATTTTACAAAAGTAGACAAACCTGTTTTTGAAACTAATAGACTCAATTACCGTGCCTCACGCCGCAACAGTTAGGACCAAGTACGACGCCGGTGGAGTGCTGGGTGCGTCTCTGCTATTTAATAACCTGACATTTAAACGTGGCGCTTAACTGTAGTGTATTTATCTGTTTGTCCTTACGGTCGAACTTTGGCTACAATTAATTACGTCTGTTGTTTTCGTATTAAAAGTTTTAGAGAACCTACTTTTTAGAATTCGATTTGGAGCGGTAAATGACTGAATATTTTATTTGCGGGAATATAGGTAAAGTAATTTAAATTAATAAGAAAATTGTAGTTAATTCCTAAAATTTATTAAAAACTCAGTATATGTGTAGTGGTTAGCAATAAAAATACGTTATAAATCGTACGTGCATCTGTGTGTGTATGTATATAAATCGTGCTGAACATTTGTGTATTTAGTGAGATACGCAACACGCTATCTCACAGCAAACTTGCAAAACCACACCTTTGTGGTTCTGGTGACCCTTTAAATGTTATATCACGGGGCCGGTGCTAACATGATAATTACTCGTATATACCTAAATAATTTTTAAATGCAACTAAACCGAAATTCACTTATACATACTGTAATATTTTCGCGGTCGGAGCGCACGATCAAACACAATCGACCCGTTCATGTCTATTCTCCGACTACCCACATCACACTCCTCCACACTACTCAATACTT
>WUAW01029219.1:24510-38076 GCA_017165845.1 Thaumetopoea pityocampa | reverse complement strand
TTGTTGACAAATGTGGAAATACAGGTTATAATTGTTTTATTATAACGCTCCACTGTGTTAATTTGTGGTGTGTACCAATCTATATTTCTATCAAAAGGTACAAAAATGTGTTTTTGCGTATCTTTAATCGGCTAAGTCAGAGGTCACGTCTAAATTTGTATGCTGAACTTAATTTTGACGTGTCTAAACTAACAGTATCAAAATTTTTGTTATCTCGTTTTAGCGTTTGGTATTAGAAAAGGATTAAGAGAGCCTAAATTCAATTGTGTTACAGCAGAATTTACAGCTATTATATCAACTTCCAATTCAATCTCTTTCATCAGCAAAAATTTACAAATTTAAATTCAGTCATTCAGATATATGATCATCAGTGACCATTAGCAAGAATAGTAAGGGCTTACGGGCGTGCGGTCCGATGGCGAGAGTGATTCAGATATCTGAAGATTTCACAAAAGATCGAATATAAATTTCGGCTGATCACTTTTTTCTTTGGTTTTATCTAGCTGTATCCGTCCAAATATATTCATTATTAATTTATTTATGTACGTACACAACTGTCACATGATTTTTGCGTCTTGTCACAAGCAAGCACTACTCAAGATTTACTCATATCATTCCCGTCATAATGTTTTATTGTTATGATTGCGTCTAAATACATGTTAGTTGTTCTCTCACGTAAACTATCATTCACAATTGCACATATATTCATGATTACAGTGTTATTCATTGGCGTCACCAGCATCATTACCATACCCCGATAGAGTGGAGCTCGCCCTTTAGCCACCATATTTTACTACGTCCAGTATAAGTATGATAAATTAGTGCTACTTAGTCGGAGGCCTACATCCAGCAATCAATAGGTGGATGACCTGGAATCAATAGGTGGTCCTCAAACTTTTTTGTCTTGTGGACCACTTGTAATGATTTTCAAATTTGGGTAGACCCCCAAAGCGTAGTTAATATAAAAAATTTGCAAATTTATCAACGTCAAATGTGGTTTTGACAGTTGACATGGAACCTTGCAGGTCATCGTCGAACCCTGAAGATCGATACAGACCACTTTGGTTATTAATGGTATCGTTATTTTCACGCTTTCCCATCACTTTGTACGCTTTTCGCCTAGCTTACGTCTCCGCCCACACTCGTGTATACAGGTATTTTCACCAAAGTTGATAGCGACATTGGTGAAAACACCTGTACAAGCACCGTTTCTGCTCTCCTTACAGCTGGCGCTCACATGTCACCAATAGGTGTACCATACTTAACCAATAAGATGACATAAAGGGTTTATGTTGCATGTGTATTTTGGTCACAACATGATTTAACTGCACACAATACCTTGGTGTCTATCACTCCACGGCCTATCATATCTCGCGCTGTAACTTTCAGACTTCGCCTAAGTTTCAATTATTTTGAGCTTTTTAAGCGCAAAAGCACTCAAAACTTTACCAACAACAATCATACACATAGTTCTTGCATAAACACTCGTACTTCTTCATAATTTATCGTACGTCAAAACAGCATTAGCAATTTTTCCCGGCATGTATCCATATAACATAGTACATTAATAATTATAGGCACGACTCACGATTGAAAGGTTGCGGGTTCGATCCCGGTCCCGTACTACTGAGTTATTTCTAATTCATGTACGATCTACATTATGGACAGTAATGTACACAATGGAGTAGGAAAACTTCGTGAGGAAATCTGCATACTACTGTGAAGAAGTCTACCAATCTGCACTAGACCAGCGTGGTAGACTACGATCTAATCCCCTCCCGATAAGGGAAGATCTGCGCCCCTGTAGTACAGACGAATATGGACTGGGGATGTTGATATCTATATTAGTTTTATTGGCACTTTTCACTCACAGCTGCTGTCTTATCATTTTTCGCATAATTTCATCGTGCCTAGCTTTATTCCCACAAAAACTAGAGCCACTCCGAAACGGATTATTACATGTTAGAGATGGGTACCGAGTAATTTACATGATTCAATTTAAAATTATAAAGTGTTTAAAAGATATACATAATTATTGAATACAGTCAGATTGCGTCGATTTGTTCTCTAGTACCTGGGTTCTCAAACTGGGTGCCGCGGTAATAATCAAGAAAAGTCTGTTAAAAATTGTGAAACGCCTAAAAAATAATCATAAAGGAAACAATGAAAAGTTCATCCAAACAGTTTCATTCTTCGCATTAAAGACAACCGAGTATTAAATTTGCACTGTTTTTCTACATTTCTTCAATCCGCTTTAAGGCTGCCCGTGCCGCGAAATATTTTTCCACCGATAAGGGTGCCGCGAAATATTTTTCCACCGATAAGGGTGACGCGAAATATTTTTCCACCGATAAGGGTGACGCGAAATATTTTTCCACCGATAAGTCTGCCGCGAAATATTTTTCCACCGATAAGGGTACCGCAAAATATTTTTCCACCCGATAAGGGTGACGCGAAATATTTTTCCACCGATAAGGGTGCCGCGAAATATTTTTCTACCGATAAGGGTGCCGCGAAATATTTTTCCACAGATAAGGGTGTTACGGCGGAAAGTTTGAGAACCAATGCTCTAGTAGATACATTTTTCGGACGTTTTATTACGACACGACTGTTGTTCATTAACCCTTTGCACTCCAGAGGTGATTCTCGTTCACCAGTTCATTTGGTGCGGAAATTCGATGCGCCGTGGAATACAAAATTCCTAAGCTCCTCCTGTACAATGTTACGAAGATAACATAATCTCCTTTCCCAATGGAAGTAGTTTTCTCATCTGAAATTAGTGCGCAACCGTGAAGCGGACTGCATTTTCAATCTCCTCGAGTTGCTGCCCCCCTACCCAAGTTGACATTCGACAATCGCTATCGCTAGTAGAAACGAAAAAAATGTATTAGAATGACATTTCTAATCGCCAAGTCACACGTGACTTATCGAATAGAAGTGTCATTCCAATACATTTTTTTCATTTCCATTAGCGATAGCGATTATCGAAAGTCAACTTGGCTAGGAGGGCTGGTTCATCCGTACGAAAAGGGTCAGAGTGCAAACAGCTAAAATTACAGACATAGTAGAAGTATACATTGAAAATCTTATGACGCCTTCACATTTAATCAAGAATTAATTAATATTCAGTAAGTACTAGTTGCGATACTAGTTTGTAAACTTAACATACATATGTATTGTATTATTTTTATAAATTTACCGATGACTCTGGCAGTTACTTTAATTAATTGATAACTCATTAAAAAAACATTTATCACATTGTCAGACAGTACATTATTCGTAAGGTGTTAAAAGTCGTATTAGTTGTAATCTAATATAATAAATTTACCGACCCGCACTAGGCCCGCGTGTAGATTACATCCTAATCCCCTCCTGGTTAGGGGAGGTCCGTGACCCTGTAGTGGAGACGATTATGGATTGGGGGATAATGATGAAAATAAATTTTATTTTGTTCGAGTTTCAAATTCTTATCAATTTCCGGTGTGTATATAGAGAAAATCTACCGGAAATTCGACACCGAGAAATGGCCGCGCTCGGGTTGGTCTAACATGATACAACCACTGGAGCACATCGCATGAGTGCTCTAATATGATATATTTTTGATATTTACGAATATTAATTACAAGGTTTTTGTATTTTCCACTTATTCAATGCTTCTGATATTAATGATGGATTCGTTATTTTTCATAATTCTTAAGTCTATAACACGTATAAGCCACTAAGCACAAAATTACGACTCATCATAAATAAACATCCATATAAGACTGCATGTTGGTTAATGTATAAAATTCTTTGGATTGCTTAAATCCAGCCCGGCAGTTTTTGTTTGTCAGTTTTTGTTTTTCCAACAATGATTTTGATTTAAACTGCTTTTCGTCACCCAGCATTTGGTATCTTTAAACCATAGTTTTATACTAACACAAAACAAAACACTAAAAATATATATTCAGTCACATCTTCCGAATATTGCATAGAACAAAAGCATTACAGATTGCCTATTTGACAATACAATATTTTTTTGAAATATGCCGAAGAGAATGATTAAAATTAATTTCTTCATTTAACTACAATTTATTTAAACGAATACACGATACAGATTGCAATCACAACCGTCGTACTTAAAGCATGATTTACTCATAATTTAGTTGAATTTGTGCTCGGTCAGAAAGACTTTATAATACATTATTTATATTTTTGATGTAAATCACAATAATGGTAAATAAAAATAGGTAAATCATATCAGTTCCCTTTAGAAATATATAAAAAAATAATCAAATAGAAATAATTATAAATAAAATTAATCTTAAGGCGAGTACAGATGTCATGAGTAGACATGAAAAAAATTTTATGGACCAAACATTACATTACAAAATGCAATCTAGCTTTAGTAACTTAAAATGTTAAAACATAGTTTTAAATAACAAAAAAAATAATCTTAGTATAATTGTTGGACCGCATCTTGTAATAAGGCGGGTGATATATAATTTGCTCGTCATCACCTCTGAATAAAAAATACTTCTATACAAGTTCCATTTTGCAAGGTTAAGTTTGACATTTCTTCTTAAGATAAAAGTAACAAGAAATTATTTTAAAACAAAACGCAACATAATAACGCTCCTGAAACAGAACTTCCATTCAAGTAACTTAATTCGTTCACACCTTAGGAGTAATACATTGTACACATTTTTTTATTCAACTGCCAAATTATGCGTCCAATAAAATAAATGTTCCATTCTATTTGCTGTTATATAAAATAAATCTCATTGTTATTAATAAAAAAAAAACAAACCAGTACCAATTCGCCAGTGCACACAGTAACATAAATTCACTTCCACGGCCAAAAATAAAAATCCATAAGTTTATTCGCAACAGTTCATTAAAACACTTATTTTTGATACCGTCAATGTAGTCGTAAAGGATTTGTAATGAAGTGGTCGGTGTCGTATAAAACATAATATGAACAGCGACGTAGTAAAAAGTTATACACAAAAATAATGTACATTCACTGTACACTTTCACCACTATGTACAAGTCACATTAGTATGGAGATGGCGTGAGAGCGCAGCCAATGCGCGCGCGCCTCCGATCACGTGAACGCCTCGCGAAGTTGCCGCACAGCACTGTACACCTGCAATTTAAATCATACCATCACGTAGAGCAGAGGCTCCCAGACTTTTTTTCTCATAGACCACTTTCAAAATTTAGCTGGTTCCGATGGACCCTCTGCAGCTACGTTTCTATCATATTCCCAAAACTCGACAAAAAATGTGAAGATTAGATAATTATGAAAATTTGCCTACGCCAACGTAGATCCTCGTCGAGTCTCCCGTGGACCCGTGGGGGTCCACCTGGACCACTTTGGGAACTAAGGACGTAGAGTAACCCCCAAACTTCATGGTTGCACTGAAGTGAGCGGTAGAGCGACTTTGCATATTAATTTTGCAATTGCGCCAACATTCAGTCTAGCACAAAAGATCAGACTATAAGCACGATACTATACACCTGCAATTTTAGGCATCACGTACAGTAACCCCCAAACTGGCCGCACTAAAGTGAGCGTTAGAGTGACTGCATATTAATTTTACAATTGCGTCAACGTTCAATCTAGACAAAAATACTGTCGCTGAAAATATACGCTTCACAAAATAGGCACAATTTTATTTTTGTTGGAAAATTTATTACATTTTTTATCGTTTATTACTCAATTCCTGTACCCGGAGCGCACATTATCTTCAGCGGGCTCAATGCTATTACCAACAGAGTGGTTACACACAACTCGTACCAAAGCTATTCTGGGCTAATTGGCTACAATCAGCCCAATAATACAGTCGAGATCCAACAAACTTATCTGGATAGTGTTATCGCGACTTAAATGTTTCATATAATTATCACCCCTACTACGCGGACTGTTTGAGATTCCTTTGAAAACAATTTGACTTTTTAATAACAATTTTATTACAGAAAAAAGGCATGCATTTTTGGGGCCAAATGACATTATGCTTACTTTATTTTTGGCCTGTAATAAATATTAGCAGAAATGATTGATGTTGGGATATTAAAATGCTGGAGTGGCGAGCCCAAACCAGAAAGTGTAGCCCCAACTAGGTGGACCGATGGCCTAATTCAGGTCGGTGATAATCGATGGATGAGGACGACTTATAGCCACCGGTGTAGAGATCATTAGAGGAGATTATGGCCAGTAATGGACCTCTTGTGCGCTGATATGATGGTGAGGATGGTGTAATTGCCAAAAAAGCTTAGTTCTGTGTTATGTGTTTGACAGGTTATAACTGTAGCGACCTACCTCACTACAATACAATGGTACCCATGCATTCTCAACAGATGGCGCAGTTCTTGATCACACGAATGAAGTTTGATAGCGACTTAGCGTATATCAATAGTTACATTGGGGCAGTGATCTTCCCTTTTCCGATACTGTCCCTACTGCCACATCCTCGATCCTAGCTGGTGACGTAATCATCAATGTCATTATGGTTCATAATCATCTCGCCATAATTACCTTGATAGCGGGCCCGAGCCGCAGCTTGAGGCAGTGCACGAGCTCATCGCGCGACGCCATGAGCAGCGCAGCGCCCGAGAGCCGCGCCGCGCCCGCCGCCTCGCCCGCGCGAGCCCCGGCCACACGCCCCACTAGCTCCACCACATCGCTCTGCAACCACGCACACCGTACATACCTTATACTACAACCAGCTACGTGTCTACTAAATACATGGCACAAGTTCTGGCCTGCACGAGGGCCTGTATCAAAGACCAAATACTTTCTGATATAGATGCTGTGGCCTTTACAATCCCCGACAAGTGTCATCCAATTACATTCAGACACCAACCGTGACCTGCAATATTGCGTGTCTTCCGAAAAAGGCCGAAACTTATGTAAATACTAGCTTTTGCACGCGGCTCCACCCGCGTAAATATTAGTTTTCTGCTACATGGGGAATGCCTAAACAGTCAGATTTATACAAAAAGCCTCAGAATCGTTTTTACTTGAGCTCTCATACCTCAGCGGCGACTATTAAAACAGGGATCAAGCTGTATCTTCAATTCTACTGGACCGATTTTGATGCAACATGCCGCAGTATTTAAGTCGGAAGACTGTAACAGTTTGACAAAAATCTACCTGCTGGTTTTTGCGTGCAGCTCAAACAAGCAAACAAACATCGACGGATTTGGTTTCAAAAGCCCTTAATTATTCGATCTGAGTAGTTTTTTAAATATCTTGGATTTACAAAATTTGGCATTTAACAATTTTATAATAATATAGATGGATTTACACAAATTTTTTGAAAAAAAAAAAAAAAAAATTAATGTTTTGGATTTGAACATTCGATTTCTGATCGAACGTCAGTTACAAAACACCACTGCCGATATTATTAATGAAAAGCTAGTAGTGTATGAATACCTGTGACCAGCATAAGGGGTCGGACGGTAGAGCCAGCTCGGCGATGTGCGTGGCGACGTGAGCGCGCGCGCGCGCCTCGCTCAGAGTGCCGCCGCTCGCGCTGGCGCGGGAGTACGTACGCGTCGAGCCTGCACGGCTGTTCCGCCACCGCTTGCCGCCGCTACTCGACATCGAGTCCTCGTCCGATATCTACGTACACCACAAATTACGATACAGACGTTAGCAGTCGCCGCCATAAAGCGTGCCATTTCACTCACACTTAATATCATATAGTCAATGCGCCGGATCCTATCGATAACGCTCATTAACACCAATATATTCAGCCTTGCAAAACTCTTAGTCCATCATATTGTCATAGTTGAGACAATGGTCTCAACGACTGTATTTCCAATGCAATAGATAAAGGGGCGCAGTTCGATGTGGTTCGATGTAGATTACATAAGGCATTTGATCGAATAGACCACCACATATTGGTGGTAATTCTGCTGTGACAGAATTTAATTAAATTTAGACTGCCTATCTTTTTCTAATGGCAAAGACCAAAACGAGATAGTTACAATTTTGTCGCTGTCAGTTTTGTATAGACGCGTCAAAATTAAGAAATTTAGACTACCCTCGGAATATGCCGACTAAAGATACACGAAAACGCAACATTTCTTGTACCTTTTGACAGAAATATAGATTGGTACTAGCTAAAAATATTTGCCGTCTCTTTTTGTCGTTTAGTATGAGAAAAAGATAGGGAGAGTCTAAATTTAGTTACGTTTGTTACAGCAGAATTACCACCATTGTCATCAATATTAGAGAGGATATGTATCCATGGAGATAAACTTAGATGGCTCGCATCATAAACAGAAAACAAGTCTCGAGCTATCCTATTTAATATTTTCAGCTTTGAATGGTATTCCAAAGGGTCTTTATTGGGGCCCCTGTTGTTCATGATCTCTGAGAAAGACATTAACATTGGCAAAACACAGAAGTCTGGAAGACTGAAGGAACAGTCTTCCAGACTGCTGTGTTTTGCTGATGATGATGAATTTTCTACACCTCATTATCAGTAAAGTTGCAGTGACTGTATGTTAGATACAATGTTAACTAATTAATCATGTACGTAGTTATGTATGTAGATATAGTACAAATAGTGGATATGTAAAATACCAAAAAGCAGTGTGCAAAGGTGATTATTTAAAATTGTACTAACCGGCTCATTCTTGACGACCTCTTCGACTCGCTTATGCTTTGGTGGTCTCCCTCGTTGAGGTCTAAAATGATTATCACAAAATTTCAATTAGAACCAATCAACTAAGAATACAGAATAGGGTCTAACAAAATGTAACCTAGTTTCATATATCTCAACAATAATAATCATCCTGAGTTATGTCATGTCACACATTCGTCTCCACTACAGGACGCGGACCTCCCCTAATCGGGAGGTGGATTAGGTCGTAATCTACCACGATGGCCGGGTGCGGGTTGATAGACTATATCTCGACATTATCTCTGCATATTAAGTTGTTGTGCGAATTACACGTGTAATAAAGGCTCCAGACTCGAATAGATATTTATTATTTATTCCAGAGTCTACTTTAGTATTCAATTCGTTATCATTTTTCACAGTCGCTATTCCGGCATCGCTAAGTGCGACCAACTGACTCGTTACACGTGTTTACTGCGTTTTTATTTAACAGACTATCACTCTAGTCATCGCTACAAATTATTAATCAATAAATCTACTATTTATTTTAAGAAATTATTTCAAATATTCAAAGAAATCGATGACCATAATGCAAATGACGTTTTTATCAGTTAATTTAAATATAATAGCATAATATTTTTATAATTAACTTATAGTTTAAGAAAACGTTTAAATAACCTTACACACGTAACAAATACACATTCAACATTAGATTTTATTCACAAGTCTGCTTCACCCTGGCACCATCACGATCTATGTCAGATAATGGGTGCTGTTATCGCAGGAGATACGACTGAGAACCAATCCGTTCAACCACTTTATCCAATCACTTTACGTTAAAATCCGTTCCTGATTTTAGCGTAAAGTGATTGGCTATATATGGACAGTTGTTTGATATTAGTGCTAACATAATTGTAGACATTGTTGGTTACCTAAAAAACATGATATATTCTTTTTAAATTATTGCACAACAAAAAGGTTTAGAGTTTTAGTGACCAAACTAGAAAAACTGCATTGTCTACCCACATTTTTGTTATAAAAAAAAATATTGTGCAAAATTGTAATTCTAGAATAAGTTTATGTGTATAACTATTATTTTATTGATCAATAAGTATTATTATTAGTTAAATATACATAAAATATGAACAGAGTCAATGTTTCTTCTAAAAGTCGTGACACCATTTTTATAAAAAAAAGTACACCAGTGTAAATAGTACAGTGGCACCTTTGCTTTTATATCCCTCATGTGATGCCCTCTCCATACTCAAACACGATCACTCTAATAACTAGCCTCTTTCAGATGCCAGCCCGGACGTACTATTTTACGTGCATGCCAAAGACGGATATATTAATTTATTTTCTTTCTTCTACACCATACCATGAACACTGTCTTAGGTCAGAATAAGCAACCTAAATCAGTGTTCATATGATCACTCTCTGACGTCAAATTAGCGTGTAAATGTTTAGTAATCATATTATGGAACAGTAACATTGAATAAATCATATAAAATCTCATTCATGTGTGGGTAGACATTTTCTATGGATGTCTTGTGATAATCTATACTATCTATATAAAATTGTTAAACGTCAAATTTAAAAAAATCAAAGATATTTAAAAATAAACTACTCAGATCGACTAATTAAAGGCTTCTGAAACCAAATCCGTCGATGTTTGTTTGTTTATTCGGGCTTCACGCAAAAAACAGCGGGTAGATTTTGGTTAAACTGTTAGTCTCAAAGGTACAATTCCGACTTAAATACTGCGGCATATTTCATCAATATTGTTCCAGTAGAATTGAATATACAGCTTGATCCTTGTTCTAGTAGCCGCCGTTAAAGTAAGACAGGTCAAGTAAAAGTGGTTCTAAACATTTTTATATAAATCTATGATTGTGCCGGGATTTCCCATGTAGCGGAAAACCGACATTCACGCAGGCGGAGCCGCGGGCAAAAGCTAGTAGTCTATAAGAATAACATTCATAGAATATCATCTTTATCAATTAATTTGCATTCATGAGAATAGGTTCACCTCCTGTTTTTTGGCTGATATCTGTTCGAGATCATTTTGTATGTGATTTTGATTTTATGTATTTTTTAATTACTCTCCCTCCAGATAATTAGTGACTTACTTTTCTTTGACAACAGTATCGCTGGTTGGCGTATTTGCATGTATAGATTTGGGTTGCTTGCTTAATACTCTGAAAGAAAAAGAGTACTTAGTCATCATCATCATATCAGCCCACAGGCGTCCATTGCTGGACATAGGCCTCCCCTAATGATAGCCACACTGAGCGGTTATGAGTCGCCTGCATCCACCGACTGCCCGCGACCTTCACCAGGTCATCGGTCTACCTATTCGGGGGTCTACCCGCGTCACGCCTTCCGGTTCGTAGTCAGGTTACTCCAGCACTTTAGGATCCCAACCGTCCATCAGTTCTGCGAGCTATGTGCTCCGCCCACTGCCACTTCAGCTTTGCAATCCTTTGAGCTACGTCGGCGACTCTAGTTTCCCTGTGGAACCTCTCATTGTGGATTTTATTTCGCAGGAAAATTCCGAGTATAGCTATTTCCATTGCTCGCTGCGTGACCTTGAGCTTTCTTATGATCTTTTAATTTTCTATACTAATTTAATTACCAAAAATTGTATAGTACAATTATTAGTTTTTATCCCAATCCATTTCGCTCTGTGTTTAAAACGATATCCATCCGAAAGATTATCGATAAAGCGCATCCAACGCACAGTCGCTACATACATAGAAATGAACGCCCTCACCATGCCGACAGCTTAATTAACCTCAAACCAATGCATTTTAATTCTCTTATTTGCTAAAGGTATACCTTAGTGAGGGCTCGCGACTCCATTACAATTAATAAAAGCGACATGTGACGTTAACTCTTAATATACCGCCTGTGTCATTCTGCTTAAACGTCACACCCTGTTCACTGTCTCTTAAATTCTTAAAACCAATCCAATTACACCAAACTGGGCGCCGATCGTCCTCGGCCGATGGAAGTCCACTGCTGGGCATAGAGCTCGTCCTTAAAAAGTCAGGCGTTTTGGATAGATTTGGATTGAATATCAGGATGACGCTGCTGCCCATTATCCTGGTGCATCCTGTTAGCTGGCTCTCTCAGCATCCACGTGATAAGATGGAGTGACGCTATTATTGTGCCGACGCCACACAGCAATTAATAAAGCCGAATTCTTGCGACCATGCCCCGCATGGTTCCCGAGATATTGTCAGTAGGAAATCTCATTGGGCATGCAGCTAATACTGAATAAAAAAACAGCAAATTTTTTTAACTTATAGTAATGTGATGTAGTGATTATAGACACGATTCACGATAGAAAGGTCGCGGGTTCGATCGCAGTCCTGTACCAGTGAGTTATTTCTAATTCATATACGGTCTACATTGTAGACACCGATGTACTCAACGAAGAAGGAAAACTTCGTGAGGAAACCTGCATGCCCGCATGAATATGTGAAGTCTACCAATCTGCACTAGACCAGCCACTACGGCCTAATCCCCTCCCGATCAGGGGAAACCCAAACCCCTGTAGTGGGGATGAATATACACACATACAATCACTAATTTTCCCTGGCTCTCCGACGGGGAATCGAACACTGATCTCGCGCGTGACATGTGGGGATGCTGACTACTATACTACCGAATAATTGGGGTAGACAGGGGCCACTTCTTTTCACTTGCTACGAGCAAAGTGGCTATCCGTGGACCACTTTTCGCCCCCGCGGGAAAAGAGATGTGTCGGGTGGCGAATCACGGCGCGGAAGATGAATATGGACTGGGACGAAAAAGAAATGTAGCCGCGAGCCATCACAAAGGTGTTACACGCGTTACGTGTGCGGTGGAGTACCTGCAGTCCAGGGGCAGCGCCCGCTCCGCGTCGCGGTCGGGGTCGGGCGGGTGTCGGGGCGCGGGCGCGGCGGTGCACAGTGGTGTGGTGGTGTACCTGCGTTCGCGGGGCAGCGCGCGCTCGGGCTCACGGTCGCGGTGCGGCGCGAGGCGGTCGGGCACGCGGTCGGGCGGCGCGCGGTACGGGCACACGGACGCAGCGTCGTGGTGCTTGTGCGAGCCGCCGCGCGCCGAGCCCAGCCCGCGACACCCGCCCACGCCGCACGGGCCCGGCACGCGGAGCTCCTCCACCGCTGTTGTGCAATAGTCTCAATTAAATGTACACCTTTTTACATACATACACTTAGCCCGCAATCCCATAAAGGTAGACAGAAACCACATTTTTCCCCATACTACGATCATGAGACACTTCTCTCGCCTCTTCCACATCCATACATCTTTTCGTACACCTTCGTTGATTAATGGTCTTCGTGCTACTTGACCTTTTTAAAATGGTGAATGATGAGCGATCGCACGAATTGAACTAGGTACATTAGTAATCGTGTCGGTTGCCTGATTATTTTATTTTGTATAATAATTTAAATTTATTTATGGCGCTCGATTCATCAATATTAAAAAAAAAATCTTAAGTAATGGCGGTATTTATTCTAAAAATTTTAAACTCTATTATATGAAGACAACTTACTAAGCGGTGGCTCTAAGGGGTGCCCAGTCTTGAGACACCAGCCGACGGGGTGCAGATCGGGCGAGTCGTCGTCAAACCAACACGACAAGTCGTCGGGCCAGCCGTCGAACGAAACCCGCACTTGGTGGTCCTTCACTGCGGTGATTGTCGCCACGCGGATCAGGAATGGGACCTTGACGAGTATTTATGGGAAATTAACACAATATTCGGATCGACGCAGTCAAGTTGTAAAAACCCGTTATCCCATTTTTTTTGCTTGCAAGAGATTTAATATACAGATTCATCTTATTCTTTTATTATTATTATTTATTCTTTGTGCATGTGCATTGGTGGTGTAGTGGTTTTAGACACGGCTTACGATCAAAGGGTCGTGGGTTCGAATCCCGGTCC
>WUAW01029189.1:1266-12490 GCA_017165845.1 Thaumetopoea pityocampa | reverse complement strand
AGCACTATATACTGGACATGGACCTCCTTAAAAAGGAGGGGTTTGCCACAAACTCCGCACTAGTCTTGGGGATCGCAATAGATTTTAATTGAATAATAGGATAACGCTACTAGCTACTATCCTGGTACCTCCCTTAGCTGGTGCTCTCAACACCCACGGAAAGAGATGGGGTGACGCTATTATAATGCCGGCGCCACACAGCCTTATACGGTTTGTATACGTTAATTTTATAATAAATATACATAGAGACCATAGTACATACTTCATACATACATATAGTCACGCCTCTTTCCTATTGGAGTAGGCAGAGACCACTTCTTTCCACCTGCTACGACCATTTGTTGTAGCAAAGTAGATATCCGCAGCCCACATTTCACACCCGTGGGCAACGAGACGTGTCGGGTGGTAAACCACGACACCGCCATTTTATAAGGTTCAAAAGTGTTAATGTTCCTCATTGCGTATCCACGGCTTAGTGGAAAGGAAAGGAAAGAGGATGAGGTAGGAAAGGTATATTGAGCAGGGAATGTGTAATTTAGGAAAAGGACTATATTGTATAGGATACTACTATCTCGGAAGGAGTAAGAATAGACAGTAGTAGCTCGGGCGGCCGGGGTCGCTTACCCGTATACTTAAGTCTAAAGTCTAAGTTTGCCGAACAGCCTAAAAGACTAAGTACTCCCTGACCGAAGTACCTTCCTTCCTTATAAAATATAAATGTAATTATATTATATTGCAGTTTACGTATACGTAGTATATGTAGTAATTATTCTGTGCAATCGACAGCCAAAAAGGATTGTACCTGTTGTTTTCAGTGTTAGTGTGTGTGAGTATATATATTCATTTATTTATATTTTATAGTATATGGACAGTCTTCTTTAAATGGTGCTGAATTAACATGAGATACGTGAAGTATCTGATGAAAAATAAACGAATAGTCATCACTATAACTAAAGGTTATAAAATATATGAATCTTCTCCTACTATCAGGTGTTTCCTGAACTTTTCTGCCCGAATTCAGATTCCTACTCAATCTACTCCACTTTGCTCTATGCTCATCAACATCCTCAAGGACGATTCAACTAAATTCCATGTTTTGGGTAACGACATCAACATAGCATTTCCGAGGACGGCCGTGAGATTTTATTTCATATATGTACTTTTCTTTATAATTTTATTTTGAAGTTATGGCAGAAAGAAAGAATTTGCTTAAACCGATTTATATACATTGCGGTATTGTTAGAATTCTTATATTATACTGGGAGATATAAATTAGGTGAAAACGCAAAATTAATGTAACTATGGCCAAACTATAGACAAAATTTCAATAACAAAAACAATAGAGTAGCTATCGTATTTCAGTCATAATTTTATTATGTTTTAATTAAAGTTGTTAACGTAGTCAGTTACAAACTTAGGTACTAATATAATTATTTTATAATTATGACTGGCTAATATTATTGCAAAGTGATAATAAACAGTCATATAAATTATATAGTAAGTTGTTAATTTTTAAGAATTGCTACTTAATTCATGTTATCTCAGCTTCACTTAAAGGTTAATTTAGGGTTGCCAACGACATTATAATATATAATATTGTATTATATTTCGGGTCTCCGTACTATATATTGTTGGACAAATATATAGTACATACAAATAATACATTCTTGTGATTAGTTCCTATAACTATGCAAAACCGCCAAATATGCAATACTCCTGTGGAGTAGCGAGAAATTATAAAAAAGCCAATTTTGTGTGGAAATACTCAGATACCTGTAAAAAACTTAATATACTAAAAAAATCCAGTGTGCTTAGTTAAATAAATATGCGATACGACTGCTCCCGTTTTATCCACGTTATCAATTGCGAATCAATCAACGGTGATCCTCAATGTCTCGCCGAAGAAATTTATGGCAATCTCCTTCACTCATTTGCATTTTATCTTAATGATGAAGAACCACCTCTGCGCCACTTATCGCCATATTCCAATTAATGTTGGAAATATGCGCGGGCTCCTCGCGACGCCATGTTTTATTAACCTTTCATAATGTACGCCCTTTATCGCTCGTATTAAATCAGCTTTAATGTGTAGCAGTTTTGAGGCGAACGCTGTTTTATAAGTTTCCATTAATCGTACACATATATCAGAAGATAGCTCAGCCTTTGAATAATTTATTTAAATGCACCTCATACAGATATGCTTTATTAATATTTATTTATTTATATATTTATTTGTTTTATTTATATAGTTCATCATCATGATCATCATCAATCTGTCGAAGTCCAAGACTGGACATGGGACCGCTACTTAAAAGAAGGAGTTTGTCATAATTTCCACGGTTGGCAGACATCTTGGAACTTGCAGTAGATTTTGATTAAATAACAGGACAACGCTGTCGCCCGTAATCCGAGTACATCTTTTAGCTGGTTCTTACAGCACCCACAGGAAAAGATGGAACGACCCTATTATTTTGCCTGCGCCATACCAAATTTATATATTTATTTACGTACAAATATAAACTATGGCAATTCATAGAACAAAAGTCTCTCCCTATCTTTTTCCAATGTCAAACGCCAAAACAAGATAGCTACAATTTTGGTGCTGTCAGTTTCGCGTTTAAACACGTCAAAATGAAAAGATTCAGACGCGATCTCGGAACATACCTACTAAAGATACACAAAAACGCAATATTTTTTGAACCGTTTAACAGAAATGTAGGTTGGTACTCGCTATAAACGTTTATTATCCCGTTCAGGTGTTTGGCATTAGAAAAGGATAGGGAGAAACTGAATTTAATTAAGTTCTATTATAACAAAATTATCAGCAATATCTTATTATGTTATACTCACAATCTGCCAACGTGCATTAGCCCAGCGTGGTGGATTATAATAGCCTAACCCCTCTTATTGTTGTAGGGAGAACCGTGCCCTGTGGTGGGACATCAAATGGATTGATAATAATACACAACTGCATCCCCTTCCACAATGTAATAGTAGCGAAATTTAGGCTAAGTAATATTTTTTAGTGAAAATCCCCAACAGAATTCATTCAGTGGTGATAGTTACTGCTGCCAGAACTAGGGGTGAACAAGCTCGGAGAATACGCTCAACCTTTCCTCAAAGCTACCAGCAAATAGCAATAATCCAAAACCTGCTGCATTTCGGGTCATCATCATCGCCGGCCCGCGGAAGCTTAATATTGGATATGTGCCTCCTCCATAATAAGAGGGGATGTGTTATAACCTCCACCCTTGGCAGGGCTCTTGGAGATCGCATTTCGTCATGTGTGTTTCAATTATGTCGCAACATTCACAGACTATGGTATTCATAGACTGTGGTCTCTGCCTACCCTTAAGGGATATCGGAGTGAGTATGTATGTATGTATGTATTCACAGACATTAGAAGCATAACAGCTCAATTCTTAATCTTATAATTCACCAAGATCGGCGCAATAGTCTACACGTCCCTAATCTTCTGTGGATGTCTACAGATGACTGTATCCGCTTACTATCAGGTTAAGTATGCTCGATATAGCAATCAAATCATACATACATACACTCACGCCGATATCCCATAGGGGTAGGCAGAGACTATAGTACATACTATATACATACAGTCACGCCTCTTTCCGATTGGGGTAAGCAGAGACCACTTCTTTCTACCTGCCACTACCGTTTAATGTTAGCTGTTGCTTGTGTCTTTATTTGCATGTACCCGATAATTGGAAATCATTTCTTAAATCGCGTCTCCGGTGTAAAACAAACGTATTTTCGCTTCAAACCTACCCAAAATAGATGTATAATAAATACGTATTTATTTATGGACTAATGATACACATGTTAAAATTATAAATAAAAAGTGTGTAATAAATGACAAAAAAACAATAAAACCTAAACAAAAAATATAATGCGACTCTACGAATACTTTAACACGAAATTATAAACACAAAATAATTTTAAAAATAAAACTTACCTATTGAAAAATCACGCTCTAAAAAGTATGAAACGAAAGAATATTCTCATCAAAAATTGTTATGTACAATCATCATCATCCCCAGTCCATATTGGTCCCCACTGCAGGGGCACGGACCTCCCCTGACCAGGAGGGGGATTAGGCCGTAGTGTACCGCGCTGGCCTAGTACAGATTCATATACCCATATTCACATACCCATGCGAGCATGCAGCTTTCCTCACGAAGTTTGTCCTTCTCGGTTAAGTACGTTGGTGTCTACAATGTAAACCGTATATGAATTACATATAGTAACTAAATGGTACGGGACCGGGATCGAAGACACGATCCTTCGATTATAAGCCGTGTCTAACACCACTACACCATCAATGGTTAAAATCATCAACCCATCTATTAATACCTCTACCGGGGCAGGTCTCTTCTCGGAATGAGAGGGTTTAAGGGCACGCTGGCCTAATCCGAGCTGCTAGACTCCACTTGCCGTCGAGAAAATCTCTCAGACGTGAAGGTTTCCTCACAATGTTTTCTAACGTTAACCCGTTTGAAGCAAGTGATAATTAATTATGACTTGCTTCAAACAATAACAATAATATAATAATTATTAAATTATTAATACGCACATGATTTCGGAAAATCAGGACCTAAGGACCTTGGTACTGAGCTCAAGATTTTAGACTTGGCATGCATAGTCATACCACAATGTTATCACTGCTCAGAAACAAAATATATGTTTATCATATATTATCGTGTCTAATAAAATTTCAGTAATTATACAATGGAGTTATAACTACCAAATTCTGAAATTGTTGACTGATATTAAAATATAATATTTAAGTTTTAATTACTACCTATTTAAATAATTATGATTCACCAAGGCCCTATTAATAATGAACCAATTTTAATGGAATACGAACTATTTATATTATTTTAAAACATACTTATAGGTGACTTAACTCTAAAAATATTTCTTCATTGGTAGGCTTTACTGAGAATATTACAAAAAAAGTCAATAAAATAAACTTTTATCTGAATAGTAAGTATGCAAAATGTATGTAAGGGCGGCAGAGAGGCCCATAATTATTCAGCGCGGTATACGTGTATGGTGAAAATAATAGAAATAACAGGCGCAAGCGCATCGCTCGTTCAGCCTCGGCTTCGCGCCGCCACGCCTAATTAACCCGAGACGTGACACGGCCGCGTTATAAATTTTAAATCTATTCGCATTCTCAGAGAAAAATACAAACATTCCGGCTGAACGAGATAAAGAAAACATCTATAGGCATAGCTACTTTGTAATGAGCAGGGAATTATTTCTGGGAAATATTCATAAGAATACTTTAAAATTAAAAAAAAAATCATACAAAACATTGATTTTGTTTAACAGCGTTAGGATGTAGTGGTGCAACTTAACTTTTTGAAGCTTAATTTAATAGGTTATAAAAGCAAATTGTATGAATTTAATTTTGTAAAGCAGAAATGATCGAATTTATAAAAAGGGACGTAAATAGGAATATAATTTGCAACCAATCGTAAGTCATTTTCAAAATAAAAATGTACATTAAATGAATAAAAATGTCCTATCATCATTCCCAATCCATATTCGTCCTCACTCCAGGAGCACGGATTCCCCTGTTCTGGAGAGGGATTAGGCCCTAGTTTACCGCGCTGGCCTAGTGCGGAGTGGTAGACTTCACATACCTATGGGAGAATGCAGGTTTCCTCACGAACTTTTCCTTCTCCGATAAGTACATTGGTGTATACAATGTGAACCGTACATGAATTATAAATAGTAACTCAGTGGTAGGGGACCGGGATCGAACCCACGACCCTTCGATCGTAAGCCGTGTCTAACACCAGTACACCATTAACGTACCCCAACGTCGTCCTATAATTAGAAACTAATTAGCAAATACAACACGGCATTAATGAAAAATTTACAATGTAAAATTTAAAATTACATATTTAAAATTTATTATAGATGGGATCCTGTTGATTAATAAATACTGGCACTTAAGGAATATTAATTATATCTTATTATAATCATTGCTTCATATAATAAATTATACATAATAATGATTCAGACCTTAATTCATGTTATTATTGATTGAATCTGTGAAAATATGTACATAAAACACCAAATTTTTATATGCCATTTATAGTCAATTATAAATAAATGTTTATGATAGAAAATGTCTTTGTTTCGGGAACAATTTTGATCTTACAATATATATAATTAATCGCTTGTATTGGTAATTGCTTGAGGGTCATGGTATCATAGTGGTTGTCACCTTGTCCAAAATCCGAATATCGAAAGGTCTCGGGTTCAGTTCTTGGCAGACATGCTATTATTACCATGGTTTCTCCATGTTTCGGAAGCCATGTAAGCAATGGGTCCTAACTAATGTCTCAACAACACAGATCATTTGCAGGAGTTGTGGGGAATTATGAAAATCAGATGGCAATTGGTCAGCTTAACTCGTTCTGCAGCTGCATCCCTTGTAAATAAGAGCAGAATATTACGCAAAAGTCGAGAATAACTAGATAATGTCGTTGCTGGATCAAGAGAAAGTAGTAGCAGATATCCACATTATTTTGATAACAGTATGTTAATATTATTATATTAACACACTGTGATCAAAACACTGCTGTGTGACGCTGGCATAATAATAGTGTCACTCTATTTCTCCGCGTGGATGCCGTGAGGACCGGCTAAGGGATGCACCAGGATAATGAGCAGCAGCGTTAACCTGGTACGCTTGCAGAGCCTGGAAATTATGGTAAATTTCTCCTTTTAAAGAGGAAGCCCAGGTCCAGCGGTGGACTTCCACGAGCTGATCACGATGCTGACGATGATCATAATAATATCGATCACCATCAAAACCAGGTTTATGGATACATAGAATTTGCATGCGGTATCTAGCTATAAGCCACAGGCTGTTGTTTAATATATACATTTTAGAAAGCTAGTTACATACACACTAATAAAATAACATAACATGCGAGTAAAATAAGTAAGGTTGAGTCGTAGAAATCGCTTTAGACATTAATTACACCCACACACTATTAGTGTATGAAGTTTTTTATAAATGAAACCATGATCCGAACTCTGTAGGATTAATGAAAACTTTCATAACATAAACGTACATAGGTGACTTCAAAATGGCCACAATATTCATACTAATATATTTTCGCATTTTTAATGCGAAATGTTATTTGAGTTGCTTTATCCCATCAACAGAGCAAAAGTTTAAGGTTATTTTTTACATGCAAATAATTAGTTTTATAGGCAAAAATGTTAAATGTAATTAATTAACTAATGTAATTACATACGCAAAATATTAATCCTAAAAAGTCTACGTCCAAGTCCTGTGGGCAAATGATATGTGTTGTTATGATACCCTAATGAATTCCAGATGTCTCTATTTATAGTCTCTGACTTTTGATAATGATCGTATTATTTATATATTATGAACTGGCCTATTGCCATAATTACGAACTGTTTGACCTACATATATCAATTTACATATATACCCACAAAAATACATTACGTTCGGAATGATGTCGAAAAATGAAAAGATACCGATAAAAGATAACGATACCAGTAGGCTCTTACTATTAAATGAGCTGCACGCTTATTTGCGACATCCATTATATAAGAAATAATACTATGCTTTCAATAATAATTATTATATAATATACTCGTATTATATAAGCGGTGTATGCAAGCGGCTCATATCCATTTGGTGTGACGATCATTAGAGGACTAGTATGTCCAACAGTGGACATCTGTGGACTAATATGATGATACTGACGATATAGTGTACTAACATTGGTATCTAATATTTAATATACGACTCGAAGGACCATAAACTGTCGTCTATTATATAGTAGTTGTTTTGAAATTGTTAGTAATATTATAAAAGCAAAGTATAAATAACAGATATCAATTTATTTTTTATATTTATTTATGTTTTATTAAAATCAAAATTGAAAACAAATGCAGTTAGGATGTTTTAACTTCCATGGCCTCAATAGTAATATTGTATGATTTTTTATGCTAGATACTACATATTTGTTTCTTTTATGATGCACGCCTTTAACATATTCTGTTAAACACCAAAATATAATATTAATTTTCCGAACGCTGGCCGCTATTTAGCTCAACGTTTAGTTATTACTATACAATGAGGAAATGCGGCCGGCGTAATGGCCACCCTGCCAACCGACAAGAGTGCACCCTTCTTAGAATATTTATAGCTTTAACTAAATTATTGTTTTATTATTATTATCTGTATGTAAAGTAAATAAAATTTTATTTTCAATCAAATATACAGTTCCGTATGGTATAAATTCAACTAACACCCTATATACAAGTGTAGTCAGTTCTAGCGGTTGTATAGTGACCGTAGTGCAGCAACCGATCATCGAGCGAAATATATAAATCGAGGCGTTATCATCTGTGGCGATCATTGCAGACGGCTGAGGCGAACGGCGCAGACATAAAATAAATATCCATTTCCATACTCAAATGCGAAACAGGAGCAACGGTGCGCAGGCGCTGGATCGCAACGCGTCAGCCGCTCTCGCAACCCGTCCTGACATTTCGCTGATCTATACCTCCTTATTATTATTTGAATGAGATCTATTGACCCGCGAGGTGTGGAACTCGCAATCCGTTCGAACGGAGATCATTTTGTTCGCCTCGAACGACCGCTTTTGAACTAACTTGACGTTACAATGGCTACCGTTGACGGCAATGATTTAAAATCTGTTAACAGGGCGGTTCTCTTTTTAACGATTGGTATACAATTCCCATAAATGGTTTTCTAGATTATATCTGTATTCTGAATAAGTTTCAAATAATAAGGTGGTCGGGTGTTGAATTAGTCTAATTCTAACGTAGTCTGGTTGCAAACAATGATATGAGGGATAATACGATACGAACGAGTCTGAAATCCTCGCCTTAATGAGGTCCCGGTTCGCTGCTCCCCATATTATCTGTATCTTGAGTAATTATCTCCTACTCTCGTGCGAGCACGGTTCATAAAGATATCGACTAACTACTTGTACACAAATCTATAGAAATACAATCAGTCAGGTATAATTGAAGCTATATATATATATATGCCTTTGTTTAACTAATGATTAAACATTTTCTCCATGTGTCCTTAATATGACCTGGTTATCTTAAGCTGTGACTTAACATAGAATGTGTATAATGCCTTCCTTTTTCTAAGGGCATTCCAGTTCTTTCATCAATAGATGCTGATTATAAATTATAATAAACATATACCTTTAATCCAAAATTGTTGAAACAGTCCATTTACTGTTTGCATAATCATGAACAACTAAATACTTTTTAATGCATTATTAATTTTAACTATGTTAATTAGAACGGTAAAAACTAAATGAGTTATCGGCCTTTTTCTTAATTAATTTATAGGCAGTACATATTTTAATTCGACAGTAGGTGGTTTATTATGAAATGTGATAAGGGTTACCTTACACCGGAAAAAATAGCGATAAAAAAACTATTGCAAAATCTTCATATGAAACATTGAACAACATTGCTGTAAATGATAATTCACTTAGCTTGAAGTTTCATTACCGTCGACCTACAGTCTGAACCATCAGATGACTACTGGACAAAGGCTTCCCCAAAGAGCGCCACAATAATTTTCGGCCTATTACTTTAAAATATCAAGGGATGCTATTCTGTGAGGCACTTTTTGTGAAAAAAAGCTTATAATAGTATTATAAAAAAAGCTTATAATAGTATAAATAGTAATAGGACCTCAAACTTTCTTCCGAACTACATGTGAACCCAGGACTCGTTATCTCCATAGCATCCGACGAAGGTCACAATTCTTTTTGCTGCATCACAAAGCTGAAGGCAGTGAACCTTGATAACATCCCAATTGATATATGGAAAGTGATGGATAAATATAGTGTGGCTTTACTGATGGACCTTTTTAATCATGGAGGTTAGGCAAAACTGGTGGAGACAGCATGATCACATGTATGGATAAAGGCAAAGGCAGCTACAGATATGTGGCAGTTACCATAGTACCAAGATCATGTATATCATATCTTTCCCGGCTTTGAAACTCTCGGTATTTATAAATATGACGTCTGTAACGTATCAGTACTTATCTGTTTTTCCGGGTTTCTTCCTTTTGTAACTATGGCTGCGCTTGTTCGTGGTGTGTCTTGTAGGTATACCGTGAGAAATATAAGTAAAACTAATTCACTAAAATCAGCAAAAAAAACTATTTCTGTTTACCCACTTTATAGTGAATTCTATTAACATTATTATATTTTCAAGTCTAAGTTTAAGAGAAATTAAACACATGCGTAACCAAAGACAGAGAGAGAAAAAAATAGGTACTCTTATATAAATGGAATCAACAATAATTTTATTTGAAAATTCGCGATTATAAATATATAATACCTCACCACTATATACTCAATATAAATATGTAATACCTCACACTTCACTTAGGACCATCCATGGATGTTTAAAATACAACTACAATCATCTCCAAAACAACATCAAAATTAATTCTCAACCATTTTTATACTTATTTTGCTGAATCCCAAATTGAGTTGGTATGTATCTGATAACTTATACAGAGTATTGTACAAATGTGTTCGAAGACGACCACTTGACACTTGTCGCCTCCGTGCCAATCGTCAATGATAAAATAATAGTTCAAGTCAGGAAGTGCAGTTATTTGCAGCGAACAGCCACGCATGGGGGCTTTTAATCAACACTTTATTGTTTAATGACCCCTCGTCCAACTCTAAATTAAAAGGGTGACGGCTCAAACCCTATTGACGGATGCGTAATATGTGAGCGGATTCGCCTGAATATTTGATGATAGATAATAGCAATGGAACACGCACTCGTTACACCGCGTTGTATACGGGCAAGTGGATGGAGTGCCGAAAGAATTGCATTTAAAACCAGTGCTTGTGTGTGACTAATATCCTGTCAAGAATTTGTTTGAGTTGTAAAAATATAATATTATATGTCATTATTAATTTAAAATCAGCCCCTCAGTATAGTGCAATCAGAAGCCATTTACTAAGCGAGATCAATAGCCCAGACATTAAATTATGATATCTGCCTACTCATAACATCATAATTTACTAGTATTGATATTTGTCGATAAGTGAATCAATCTGTTTGATAAGAAATTTATGAACTTTGTTTAAGTTGTACTTTTACCTTGTTGTAAAATAAAATAATA
>WUAW01029187.1:2794-14072 GCA_017165845.1 Thaumetopoea pityocampa | reverse complement strand
TTAAGTACATTGGTGTCTACAATGTAGACCGTACATGAATTACAAATAATAACTCAGTGGTACGGGACCGACGTATGGAATCGAACCCACGACCCTTCGATCGTAAGCAGTGTCTAAAACCACTACACCACCAATGCACTGACTGTTTATCCCAATAAAAAGAAGAAAAAAAATAACCCTCTTGTAGTGTAACAACCCTATACGAAGTTGACACTCTGCCTCGCGTTTCTCTTTGGCATATAAATAGAAGTACAGTAATACCTCGACTTAGTCGGCGGCCGTCCATGCCGAGGCTCGAGACCCTCTCGAGGCGCCCTCGCGCTAGCCGCCCCATTTCCCAGCCGTAAGGCTAGGCTGGAGCGCCCTTCGCGCTCGCCACCTCGTCCGGTGACGCTGTTATGGCCTCAGGGCCAACAGCAGCTCTCACATCGAAACAAACAAACAAACACCTCGACTTAGTCTACTAATGTATTAATAACTATTAAGAACTAGTCGATTAATTACGTTATGTTTTTAGTAACCTTTTAATACTGAACCCGCGATTTGTTTCGAAAGTCTCTCCATACACTTCTGTTAACATAATCTTTCTTTTTGGTGCAAATCACAAAAATGTAGCTATTAATAAAAAATCAAATGTACAGAGGCGAGCTTAATTATAATTAGAATTGAGTTATATTATTCTCATTTTCAGTGTTGAATCATCCGAGGAGGCCGCACCCGGACAACAGGAACGGTCGCCGCTAGACATTACGACGTGCAAGTCGTTTGAAATGCTAATAGGACATGTACGGCGTTAATAATATTTATTTTAAACTTTCACCGTTTAATAATTTTTTTTTACAAAATTGGTACTAAGACGTTTAGGAACAACATTGACACTCGATATATAGCCAATCACGTTACACTAAAATCACGAACTGTAAGATGGCCGATACAGGGATTTGTAAAGAAGACCCAAAGGGTGACTGAATATCATTACGTTTACGCACTCCCTCTGCATGGACAGTGGCGACTACGGTTATGTACCCCCCATGTATAGATAATGCCGAGCAAATGTGAGTGGAAGAGGGCGCCCAGGAAAAAACTACTTTGAAAATCAACAACTTGTTTCGAAAAGATCAAATTCGTAGCACCCTTTATCGACGAAAGTATACGAAGAGATGTATGGATGTGGATGAGGCGAGAGAGGTGTTTGTGTGTGTGTGTTTGCATAGACGTACCCAGGTTCTGGGCCGATTAAGCAGCCCGTCGTCGTCGACGTCACAAGCCACTGACAGATTGTTCACCTACCCTCACTTGAAATTCTATTTCACATAAAAGTCACCCCCACGCAACACCGATATTTGTGTGTTCGTTTATTTATTCCACAATAACTTCTAAACCCTCAATTCTGCCTGATGTCGCTGATTGGCAAGAATAGCGATACAACTAAAAATCATCAATTTTATTGTTTCGTGTTTTAAATTTTTTTTATAAACATTTTATTGCATATCTCATAAATATAATTAATTTTTTCGAAGAGTACATGTTATATAAACAAAAAAAAGCTTCATTTATGAGATTTAAGTTAAAACATTTATAAAGAAATTTAAAAAAGGTTATAAGTATATAGTTGAGAATTTTTAGTTATCGATGTGTTTGCCGACCAGTGACGTGTGTAGGTAGTATCGATAAATCTTATCATTATTCATTAAGACATGGGTTAAGTCTGTTCTACGGTAAAGGATAATCATATTTTTTAAATTATATTTTTTATATTTATTTGCCAAGCTTTACATGTTCCTATTAGCAATTTAATCGCAATGTAATATACTGAAATCATCCATGTACCCTCATTATAAACCCAATACAACATGGCCAAAAGTCAAAGGACAGTACGCAAAAGATCTCAATGAACCCAAACTAGTCATTTTAAATAATTGCTTAATAGGCTATATAGTTTGTTTTTAATGATACTTTTTAAATATTTTTTTTGCGTTTAGTCAACATTACCGCTACCCTCCTTTGACTTTAGCGTGATAATAATTTAAGTGTAATTTATTTAAGTTTTATATCTAATTACTAGTTTACTTTTAATGTTGGCTTGCATAACTCTTACTGTTTAGTAATAATAGCACCGATACCGATTTTTTACCGATATTTCAATTTCAAGTCACGCTACATGTAAACTATGACCTGTTTACCGGAATCTTGGAATTACCGGTTAACTTATAAAAAAGTAAAACGTAGTTGTAAAATTATTACCAGTAGTTTAAATGATACAAATATTACCGGTGAAATGATTATGACTTGTTTTACCGGTAAATTTAAACTCTCTACCTCTGGATTGCGATAATGCGATAGACTGAAGCAAAAATATATACTATATACAATTTACATCAAGACCTTAAAGAAACGATTAAAGAAAAATTCTTTAAATCTAAAATAAAATCGTACTTCTTACAACTCGTAGCGAACAATAATTTTAAAATATATTAAAATTATAAATATTTCAACTTCCAAATTCTGTCTTCTATATTCGATGCATGATAAATATTACTATGTTAATTTATTTAACTGCGAACGTGCAGTGCCTATGCACACCAGGGCGGTTTATTAGCATTAAGTGTGGTGATTTTGTGATTTATTTTAGTTTAATAATAAAACAAATTGATATTTAAAAACTAAAAAAAAAACCGACTGCAGTGCAAAAAATACCGAGTATTTAAGGATTTTATGTACACAGTGACACTCGCGCCATCAAGACGAATCTATTGACGTATCATTTATCAAAATCGGTTGAACCGTTGAGTAGTTACCAACGGACATACATACAGGTCATATACATAACCCACCTTTTGGACTTCACCGCAATCGGCTAAAAATACACTACCATTTGCTTCCAATAAAGAAAAATACATTTTTTTTTTACAAATAATAAATTATGCATTATCCTATGCACCACTTGCCACCTACTTCCATCATCATCCGCTGATGGGAGCGGTATGGTCATCATTGATGGAACCCCATATCAAACAGAAAACGTATGACAATATGATGTAATATGAATTTCTCCATCCCCCTTTCATCATCGCACTACCAGGCGCACGGCGGGCTATTACCCCTACCCCATAGACACCCCCGCCACCAGTACACAGAGATTTGCTTCTACGTTCATAATACATGCAGCCAAAGCCTGGAATAGTCTTCCTGAGACAGTATTTCCATCTTCTGAGTATAATGTAGATGTATTTAAGACAAAAGTGAGTTTTCATGAAGCTAGTACGTTTTACCCTAGGTTCTATCGTCACTTACCATCGGGTGGGATTGTAGTCAAGTATTGGCTTAAATATGGTTAAAGAAAAAACGAACACTGGTAATAATTTATTATAGTAACAGGTATTAATACAAAATATAATCTGTTAATTTGTACCATTAATACTATTTGTACAATAACAGGTAATAACTGTTAATTGCTACTTATAACAAGCGTGGTATGTTGTCACTTTACAGTCTAGAGTTGTGCAAGTCAACCTAAATTTGAACGCGAAATTGCATTAATTATTACGTTAATCGCTGTGTGGTATCCGGATAAAATAACTTCGTCTCTCCTCTTGGATGTTGAGAGAACCGGTTGAAAGATATAATAGTATAAAGAGCAGTGGCGTTATCTTACCATTCAACTATTATCTGTTGTGATTACCATTATTTCTGCTTATCCCCTCCGCTGTCGACCCCGCTCTAATAGCGTGACGTATGCGATGTTTAATTTAGCCGTGTAACTGTATCTTTCCTGCTCTTACTTGCACAAAGTATAGGGAAATGAACAAGGATGGTATATAATCACGTGACATCAAAACACCGATATCCGCCAATTTGCGCAACATGGCCGCCACAGTTGAGCCATATTTGAAGGGTTATAGAAGTAACCCATGTTCAACAGTGGACATCGACGGGCTAATGATGACCCTAATCCCTATCCCTATTCCTATCCCTCAATTGGTTCTCGCAATACTCAAGCGAGTGATGAGGGACGGTATCGATATAATTTCAACACCACACTAGAAACACCTGGTGATTGTTTTACCATTACATAAAGACAATTTCGCTCTTAGCTCTTCCCTTAATAATAATTTTGAAGATTTATTGTATTATGATTGTTTATTTAACAAAGCAATTGCAGAGGGCCTGGCCGAGTGTTAATTAATCGACAATTCGTGCGACTGTATACTGTACGACATTAGGTGTTGATAAAAAAATCACTTGACATATGCCATTGTTATACATTTAAATAGAAAATGTATATAACTATAACGTTATTGAAATTGGCTCAAATGCCGACTATAGACTATACCATTGATATCCAAAGAGGTCTATATGGACCCCCTAGGGGTCGACGATGACCTGCAAGGGGTCCACGACAGCTGTCTATTTAGATCACATTAGAACTCCATGATATGAATAGCACATTAAGATTTGATGAATTTGCAAAAATTCAATATTAGCTAAACAAGGTTGGGGTTTGGACAAAAGCTAAAATATGCAAGTGGTCTACGAGACAAAAAAGTTTGAGGACCTCTGAACTACGCTAAAACCTCAACTACAGCGTAGTCAGTACTATAAAATAAAAATATTTTGAAAATTTCATCAAGATCTCTATTAATTGACGGAATATGTATGGGGATGACATAGAACATCTGATCAGTTACTCCCCTGATTGTGAACACAATAGTATTTTTGTGACCTGGTGGGGCCCGAGGTACGCAAATTATTCTCAAACATGACATATACTTATCTCTATCGAACATAAAACAGAAGTTACCAAAAAAGGTATTTTCATATTATCTTAAGAATAAGATATTTTCTTTTTTTATTCTAAATTATATAAACGAGCACAAAATGACGTAAGGTACGTTCTTATAAAATCTAGTTGATTGATGAACCTAGAGACCCTACCCTAAGGGTCTATGTAATGCAATTCTCGGAAAGGACTGCAACAAGTGTCTCGAGTGGTCAGTAAAACTAATTGTCGACCGTTGCTTGTATAGGCCCTCTGATAAGTAGGAAAATTAATTATGAAATGCTATCCTGCGGTTAAAGACGCTTGCACAAAGACGACAATGTTTATATGGCCAACCGAACATAGGTTTCTTTATGTAAGCATCTTAAAATTTGATTGAATGATTTCTTAATGTGGGTAGTTTATAATTATTATTGTTAGCCAACCGTGTCCTATTGTTGGACAAAAACCTCCAAGCACTGACTCCATTCTTCCCTGTTCGTTGCTTCTGAAGACAGTCCAAAGCACAGTCAACTACATATTTGGTGCCCAGCGCGGCGGCTTGTCAGTTTAAAGTTAACTTATTTTAATTAGAAGTTTATTTTTGAAGGTAGGTGCCTTGTAATATTCTCATTTATACGTTACTCTTGAATATAGCTGCGAATCGGGTCATGGTGTCAATGTATCTCACAGAGTTGTGTAGGTTATACATTGTCACTCAATTTTCTAACTTACCTTCCTGAATACAGAGGTCAGATTCAAATTAAGATGTTCGAATGAGTGACCCATCTGATACAGACTAACGAAAAGCAATACGCAGATCGCAGGCGACTACACATACTACAGATGCAACAAACTATAGTGAGCGGCGAAATGAGTAAATTAGCCCGCGTCGACTGAATAAAAACATTGGGGCCGTGGAAGGAATGCATTCTTGACAGTTCGTGATCACATACTAAATGTCACTTTGAAGTGTCAAGTAAATCACAATAAAAAAATATTTATCGTTTATATGCACTAATAAACTACATATTAATTAAAAATGATATTCTATTATTGTGTTAATCTAAACGTAATACATTTTTTTTGCAAGTATAACGTAGAATAAATTAAAAGAAAAATTACAATAGTCAGGAACGCACTCTTGTGGCTGAACTGTATATTGCGTTTGTAATGATATGGCTCATAAAAGACAAGTAGGCGCACCGAATCACCGCATACTGCGTACTGTTTGCGTTATGTGCCTGCTTAATATAAAATAACTTCACCTTAGAATTATCTCGACCTAATTCAGAGTCCTCTGTTATTGTAAGGGATGTTAGGATGATCGTCTGACGCCATTCCCACAATCCCCACGGCCACTAGGATCAATTAAACACTCTTTTATGTGACTCCCAGAAAAAAAAACAGATCAGGTCTAAATTTTGATCAAGAATGAATAACCCATCCAACACTTGATCGTGAGAAGTGTTGCTTATCCACATATCAGCTTTAATTCTGGCCAAATTCTACGCTATAACCCCTTTTATTCACAGTAACATTGGATATTTAATGAAAGCTTATTACATATGGCCTCTTGTGATTCCATAGACTATTTCAGAAGCTAATACCGCAGTAAGCATCTCCCCAAATCCCTCTAAAATTCGGATCCTACCAATTAAAAACAATCTATTTGTGTTTTAAGTCTTGGCAAAAATAATCTAGCAATATTGTGTGTACTATACATTTTTACATACTCTAAAGGACTACAATCCAGAGCCGCAAAACATTAATATGTTTTTTATTCAAGTTATTAAATACTTGAATTTGGATATTAATTCATTAATTATGGCAAATTTTAAAATATAAAGTGAACCCAGTAATCTTATAACCAGCTATGAACTCTTCCAAACAACGTTTAGATTGACAGAATTGTATGAAACTTATATGGAGAGTAATCAATAGTGTTTATCGTAGGACAGTTTTATTTTCAGGATTAGTGCTTCCTACCCTCATTTTTGCTTAAAATAATAAGTTTTCATAACAGAGTTTGTGGCAGCACAAAATGTGACCGCCTATACCTTTATTATTTTCTATATTTTTTTTTAAGAAACAAATCTCGTGATATTTAAAAACGTAGAAGAATAATGTGCTTTGTTGTAATGGGTGTTTAGTTTTCAAAAAATTTCCATTGTCTTATTCACACCATAGACTTTGAGTGAGCGACAACTGATGAGGAATGTTTAACCCATTGATACCCAAAGTCGTCTATATCGGGGACACACAGCCAATCCTATACTAGCTGTCAAAACATTTAAAGTTTACGAATTTGCAAAAATTAATATTAGCAAAGAAAGAGGCAAGTGGTCTAAGAGACAAAAACGTTTGGAAACCTCTGGTTTAAACGTTCAAACGCTGTTCATAGCGCGACACGTATCATAATGAACGTGAGAGACGTTAACGATGGTGTTCATGCGTCATCGGGTTACAAGTTAACGAAAACTCCTCGCTTTCTTGGAAAAATATACTCTCGGACGACGCCAAATTACTCATGTTCACATTTTAAAACCCCTTCACAGGTTAAAATTTCTTGCTAATAATCATTTAAGTTATTATTGTATTGAAATTACAATGAAATAAAAATTAAAAAAAAACGCGTGTGCTGTCATTTCTGTCAGCTGTCAATGCTGTCAGCTATCAATTCTGTCACGTGACAAGTGAAACTTTTTTGCGTCAGAAACGTTTCGTTTTAAACAGTACACCCAAAACCTTTCCCCTAGCCAAGTTGACTTTCAACAATCGTTAGCGCTAATATAAACGAAAAAAATTTATAGCAATGACATTTCTATTCGATAAGTCACGGGTGACTTGGCGATTACAAATGTCATTCCAATACATTTTTCGTTTCTATTAGCGTTAACGATTGTAGAAAGTCAACTTGGCTAAGGGGGCTTATTACAAAACGTTAATCTCGGGTTTTTAACTTGAAATATTACATCGCTCCCAAAGAAATTTCACTTGAATGATATGGTGTTTCAAGATGGCGTCAGTTTTGATATTGGCCGCGTACATTATAACACTGGTCGCTCTGTGCGTTACGACTAGTCAAACCGATGGATGATGCGAAACTTGTGAGATAAACACTAAAAGAACGGACGAGTCGATAGTCAGTATAAAAAAGGAGGTAGACTCATTATTTATATGATTGTTTATTGTAATATGTATGTAGAGTATATTATTGTTAATAATAAAGATTTTAGCCTATACCATTTGGCTTTTATTTAATAAAAGGTTCCGGTCGCGCGATTGTCGATTTTCGCGCTAAATGGTAAGTCGCGAATTAATTATAGATTAAAAAAAAGTAATAACCATTTTACTTGAGCTCTCGTACCATAATGGCGACTACTGAAATTGAGATCAGGTTGTATCTTCAGTTCTACTTGATCAATTTTGATGAAACATGCTGCAGTATTTAAGTGTGAATAGTACTTTTAAGACTGCAACAGTATGACCAATGACCATAATTTACCAGCTGGTTTTTGCGTAAAGCTCGAACATAGAAACATACTCAATAAATCGCGGATGTGTCAAAAGAAAGGAATTCATCTAAATGCGGAAAAGACGCATTCCCTACGGAGCCTTTATAGAGTCACCCTGACTGATCGATTGAGGAATAGTGTGCTAAGGGATTGAATATGATTTAGTGAAAAGGATCAAAAAGGGAATGCTCCAATGATTTGATCATTTAGAAGGGATGAGTGAGATTCGAATGACTAAACGAATGTACCGGGCAAATATGAGTGGAAGTGTCAGAAGAGGGCGTCCAGGAAAATCAACCTTGATTAAATCAACATCTTATTTCAAAAAGGTCAAGTTCGTAGCACCCTTAAGTCGATGAAAGTATATGAAAAGATGTATGGATGAGGCGAAAGATGTGTCAGAATTATAGTATGTGGCAAACTGTGTTCTCTGCCGACGCTTATGGGACAGCGGCGTGAGTGTATGTATGTTTGCTTCAAACGGTGAAGTGAAGAAATCTGCATGCCTCAGAAATTTCTCAACGGTATATGAAATCTATCGACCGGAATTAGGCTAGCGTGTTGGACTAACCTCTTTCATTGTGGCAGAAAGAAGTTATTTGAAGAAAGAAAAAATTGTTTCGGCTCGCGCCGAGAAGGGCGACTGTGATCGGATCGTCGGGGTCGCGCAGGGCGTGTTGCAGGCATCGGTGACGCCGGATCACATCGTTCTCCTCAGGATCACGATTCTGGAGAGTCGGAATGGAGATCGATATTACGCAGAAATCAAGGCTTACGGCTTTGCGGAGAAAGCTATTTTGGATGATTTGAATGAACGGAGAAAGCTGTTTAGGCTCTTGAGGAGAGCGGGGGAGGCGTGCGCAAACACGACGCTTGCACATACCATGATGGGTCGGATGCAAACTTTGTATACCTTGCTCGAAAGGGATATTTTACCCGGGTTATTTTACCCGCACCGGGTCAAAGGCAACTCGGTTGCGGACCACATTGATGTGGTTTTCACAAGTCTATGAGTGGCTTTCACAAGTCTCTGAGTGGTTTTCACAAGTCTATGAGTGGTTTTCACAAGTCTATGAGATCTGTCGATCTCAGGATTTAGGGAAGTGCACACACATATAATATCGCATCGTATAGCGGCGCAAGATAATATTTTATTTCCATATTAAATTATCTTAATATTATCAAAGACATATAGACAGTTATCATTTGTATGTTACTATCAACAATATTTATTGCTTTCGTCGTCATGGTGTGAATCATTAAATTAGAGCCTAGGCCGCAGTCTAAACTAAATCTGCTAGATTAAATATAATATAATTTTTTGATCGACGAAAGTGTATGAGAAGATGTATGTATGTGGATGAGGCGAGAGAGGTGTGTCAGGATCGTAGTATGTGGCAAACTGTGGTCTCTGCCTACCCGTATGGGCTACCGGCGTGAGTGTATGTATTTTTTGAGTTGTGATCAGTGATATCGCTGAAAAACCAGGGTTCGTCCTGCTGTGTCAGTGCGCTTAGCGCCACACGTCGTGTCGCACGCCGGTGCAATTTGACTACCTAACTCAATCTTCCGTCGGAGGTTGCGCGCGGTCATTTCACTCTATACATTATTATTATAATTTATTCTTTATTATACACAAACAAGTAAATACATTTGTAAATAAAGAAAAAAGATGTACAAAGGCGAGCTTAACTCAGAAAATTGAGTTTTCTTCCAGCAAACATTAGAGTGTTGATACTCTAAGAGGTCTGTATCGCCAAGTGTCAAAAACACATTTGAAGTTAACAAATTTACAAAAACATATTAACCACACTGGGGGTCTACCCAAAAGTGAAAAACATTATAAGTGATCTGCAAGACAAAAAAGTTTGAGGGCCTCTGCCTTAGAGTGCAATAATATTTGACATTAGAAGGAGAATAGGCTCTTGTTTACTAGGTGCAGAAACATATACAAACATACAAATACCGAAACACACCATACATACATATATATATTGAGAGACTGCTCCTTAACTCTTTCCTTGAACACTCGGAGAAGAGCTACCCCGAATATACCCCGTACCGCACGCACAGTGAAAGACTCACTGTAACGACTGGATTTATGTGTGGGATACGCAAGAGAAGAGAAGAGCCTGTGCGGCGGGGTTCTCCCCTGAGGATAAGATACTCAAAACGTTCCCGCAGATAGGCTGGTGAATGTGAGTTGTGAAGAATAGAATAAAGAAAAGACAGAACTTGAGCATCTCGTCGCTCCCGAACAGGTACCTAACCAGTTCAAACGGTTCCGAAATTCCGACACATGGTCGTTACATTCTTGCTGTCTACTAATGCTCCCAATTACATAACTACTCATTTTCAATATCTTCATTCTGCACATGACAGGAACCTACGCTCTTCTAACATTCTACTTCTTGAGTGACCCCCTTACAGTTCTGATATTATTAACTCTTTCTTTTCTTGTGCAATCAGTCTCCCTATGGAACGCTCTCTCCACTGAAGTCAACAGTGATTGCCAACTACGCGCGTCCAGTTCACAGTTAAGATACGTGATTTGCGTGAACACGTGATTATATTTACGTTATATGTGCTGCGAACTCTTACGTAAGTTATCGGAATCATAACCTGTATTGTTGTTTAAATTTATTAATACATATTAAGTAGTTATACTAACTCTGATCCGGTGAACTTCGTACCACTTCAAACAATTTCTATTTGTTCCATTTTTCGGCTGTCCCTTTGGCTTTTTTCTAAATTTTTTTCGTAAAGCACCTCTGAGTTGAGGCGAACAAAACAAAAAAAAATATTTGCTTCGATCGAACGCACAGCGATTGACTTTTATATATACAGATTTTTTTATGTATGTATTAGTTACATCAGTACTTTATGTATTTATTGTATATAATCGATAATATATACCTTATATATTTATACTTTACTTTACTTTATATATACTTTATATATTTATTGTATATAATCGATAGGATAAGCAAGCTGAAGTGGA